>CAUYON010027633.1:0-15791 GCA_963573935.1 Arctocebus calabarensis
CCCAGCTACTTGGGAGGCTGAGGCAAGAGAATCGCTTGAGCCCAAGAGCTGGAGGTTGCTGTGAGCTGTGACTCCACAGCACTCCACCGAGTGCGATAGAGTGAGACTCTGTCTCCACAAAAAAAAAAAAAAAAAAAAAAAGTTGTTACATATTCATACCACAAATGGTTGCTACTTGAGATAAATAAACTAAGTAGCCCAAGTTGATCATTCACAAGGCTTAAAAGTATCAGAACATGACATTGGGCCCCACAAATATATGCAATTACTATTTGTCAGTTAATAAAATTTAGCTTTGGTTAAATTTCACTAAGAGTAGATAAAGAAAACAGTGCTTCCTTTATAGGCTCAGTTCTATATCATCTTTCTATTACATCTTCTGTGAGACAGTCCTACTCCCCGCCCTGGGTTGAGTACGGTGGTATCACAGCTCACAACAACCTCAAACTCTTGGGCGCAACTGATCCTCTTGCCTCAGCCTCCTGAGTAGTTGGGACTACAGGCACCACCACAACACCTACCTTTAGTAGAGATGGGGCCAGAATCTGGTTCAGGCTGGTCTTGAATTTCTGAGCTCAGGAGATCCACCTTAGCCTCCCAAAGTGGTAGAATTAAAAGCAAGAGCCACCGGGCCCGCCCAGCAAGCCGATATCTTAAATCCTATCTTCCCACCCCTAACAAGCCTTCTCAATGACCAAGAATCATTTGTCTAGCTCAGTAACTATAGCTCAGCGGCTAGGGCACCAGCTACATACACCGGAGCTGGCAGGTTCGAATCCTGCCCAGGCCTGCCAAACAATGACAACTACAACCAAAAAATAGTCGGGCATTATGGCAGGTGACAGTAGTACCAGCTACTTGGGAGGCTAAGGCAAGAGACTCTTAAGCCCAAGAGTTTGAGGTTGTTGTGAGCTGTGATGGCATGGCACTTTACCAAGGGTGACATAGTGAGACTCTGTCTCAAAAAAAGAAAAATCCTTTTTGTCTAGTTTCTAAACCTCAAAGTGAATAATAATCCCCCTCAAAAAAAATGCAATATTAGTACATGTATGTGCAAGCATACAGATAAAGTGTTCTTACATATTCCTCAGGAGAACCCTTTGAAGGTTATGAAGTGTTGTCACCTCCATTTCACAAACGAAAACCACGCAGACAGTTAGCTCACCTGCCCTAGAGCACGCAGCTGATTATAGCCTTGGACTTCACAGCACCCTGCCAGATTTCAGAGTGCATTATCCTTACTTCTTTTGCTTGCTGGACATACCAGCCCCTCCAGTTTTCCCCTCAGATGGCTCCCCTCATGAACCCCATTTCCAACTCAACTCTTTACCCATTCAGGTTACTCTTGTTTAGAATTTTAATTCAGATACAACATTTAAGCCCATTAAAAACTGATATGGCCTCATCTCTGATAATTTTTTTTTAAAAGATAATGAAATCTTTCTACCCAACATTTTAAGCATATCATGATCAAAATTAATAAGGAATTTAAACAAATTTTTCCACACAGAAGAAATCATAACTAGTTCATATCTCCTGAGATAATCAAGGAATGACTTGGAAGATTAATGGAACTTTAAATGGTGATAAAATTTATCAAGTACAGAGTCTCAAAACTTAAATTGAATGAATTTTTAGATGTGAAACTTTAGGGCCAACTGAATCTTTCCTTAGTCCATAGAATTCTGTGACAAATAGAAAGGAATGTTTAAAAAAAACAACCTTACAAGTAGAGCAAAGGGCCAGAACCACTATGGACTAATTTTTACTACATTGTTGATTAATCTCTTGACCTGCACATTGCTTTCAACACCTTTGACTCAACTAGTGGTTTAACCTAGACCACGTGGTTGACCTTGACTTGAAAAGTAAACCATCTACAGAAGTTCTCTAACCAGAGATGACTCATTGGTGACCACCGTATGTGAGCACTGCCCTGTACAGACCCATCTGCTTCACGATTAACCTTTGCTGTGGGTTCCGTTGACTTGGAGACTAGATGATTAATGAGTGAAGAATTTGTTTTTCCTCTTCTACTTATAGTGTCTGCACCAAGGCGGAATGCTATGGCAACCACATCACAGTGGAGTGATCCAGGGATGTTGCTTAGCATGACAGAAGCATTTTTCAAGAAGTATTGAAGCTATGGAAGAGGAATATCAAATTAAATTTTAGGAAGAAAAAAAAACCCTGAAAATTAAAGGGGAAGAATGCAAAAAAAAATAAAAATAAAAAAGCCTGACCTTTAAATGAGACATTGGTGGGTAACACAGAAGGTTAATCAAATCCACAATTCAAAGTGTTTTGAACCCATCAGCTAAAATTAGGTAACTTTTCAATTACAGTTGGAGCAGGTGTGATCTGCTAACCAAACGTCATAAACCATCACTGTCATATTCTGGAAGCATCTAGTGAAATGTCCACTGAGCCTGGCAGGTTAGGTCAACTGCTTTTTTAGTTTGGGGTTTTGTGTTTGCAGTAACTTCATAGTCTTAGTCTTTATCCAACATCAATCTATTACACATTTAGTGCACAATTTTCTGTTCATTATTTTGTTGGGTTGACAGATCATCTTGCTGAGCAGCGGTTCTCAACCTTTGAGTTGTGATCCCTTTGTAACAATGAAAATACATCATGGCCTTAGGAAGGTTGAGCACTACTGATATAGAGGCAAACATGATTGGAAGTGGCCCCAAACACATGCCCTTGTAGTTATTCACCTCAACACATCTTGGCAACCTACCATAAAGGGAATGGTCAGCTTTATTCTCATTTCTGGGAGACCAGAGGGAGTAGAAGATTTAAGAGTACTTCTAGTGATGGGTGAAAGGGACACAGCTCATTGTTCTAGGGAAGAGCTTCAGGAAGGGCTACAGCTAGTATGACGACACCCCGTGTATGTACCTAAGTGGGAACCCTGGGCTGAGGCATAGGAAAGTATCCAAAGATGGGGGTAAGAGTGAATAGGCTTGAATATTCCCAGAGAAACAAGATGACTGTAAACTACATGGGGCAGCAGGGGATGCGGGCGAAGAGGCTTTGGCTGTGTGGACCAGGATATCCCACAATGGGGTGATCTTTGATAACATTTTTATTCTGTAGGCATGGAAATCTCAGCGAGGAAAATAAAATTTGAACATAGAAGGTAGCATAGAAGGTAAGACTACCCCCAAAGCACACTGAAGTTAGAAAAACTCAATCACAAGGAGTAGCAGACCAGGCAAACGCAACCATACAGCCATCAAGTGCGTATTTAAGCCAACAGAGTTCAATGTTAGTTTCCCCCACCTGCTCTCACTGTGTGAACACTCAGGGCAAGTCACTTTGAGGACTTATACTTGAGAGCCTGTGGACACAGCACAGTGCGGACCTAAGGACAGACACTAACAAGGTGGACAAGCTTTTCAATCCACATAAACTCATTATCAGCTTAAGTACCCCCTGACCCCCCCAAAAAAAATCACAAGGCTGAATTAGGAATTCACAAAAAGCTTTGGCACTTAAACCCACAATGGATTTTTCTAAAGTATCTGAACAAGGTTGATTAGACAACGTCCACAAACATAAGGGCGAGCTTCCTTAAGGTCCAGAACGGCGCCCACGAATGGGGCAGAGAGCTAGCGAGCGTGCTTTCCAGCTGGGCTGATGTTGAGTAATTGGTCTCTAAGAAGCAACAATTACTGTTCAGGTGTCCTACCAACGGAGTCCTAAATGCAGGCTGTACTCTGAACATTTCCTAATTATTTGTTATCTGCAAATCCATTACTTGCAAATGGCCTACAGCTTTTGCCTCTAAAACACTGAGATTCACCTCCTTCCCATTAAATATCTAAAAAGGGAAGACAGGAACAATGGAGACGAATATGACTAACGCACACGTCGGTTCACTTCTGTGACTATTTCCCTGGACCCTTTGTCCCCTCTCAGTCAGTATTACCTATACAGTCCAATTAAACCTAGCACTGGTCGTCCACTGGGATTCTTTTCATAGAAAAATGCAATTCTCTCCCAGAGTTTCAGCATTACCTAATGGCCTGCATACAATCAGTTTGATGGGCTCCGGCAGGTTCCTGGGGGACAAATTGATCACCATGGCAATAATCAGAGGCTCTCACCCTATACAGGGGCGAGGTAAAAATCCACAGAGCCTCGGAAGAAGCACACATGATTATCTCAGAAGAGCTGCCTCCTTGGAATGGGCTTCTGCTTCCGGCTAGGCTGCTCCAACCAGGCTCGTAGAGCTCGTGCCAAAACGTGGAACCAGACATATGGTTGGAAATTGAGCGTGTGTGGGGGGGGGAAACGTGCCAACTCCACCGCTGCCCACCTGCCTCTGCTCTGGTGGCCTAGGTCAGCACTCTAAGAGCTGTTCAGCCCCAAATTGAAAGGGTACTGACGATATTTGCAGAAACACAACCGGATTGAAATCAACAAATCATTTCACTAGCAATACAGTAACAGAAAAAGCCTGGAAAGGCGATCCCATGAAAACAGAGAGCCATCCGAGTCTGAACCCTGCTAACGTGAATTGTTTAGATTTCAAAGTTCCTTTGTAGAAACGGTAACTATTAACAGGTAAACTATCATTTAAATCGTTTTCTACCGATCCTAAGTCGAATGATGACTTTTGTTTGAGATACCATCTGAAATGAATTAAAATATACGGAGAGGAGAAAGGAAACATACAGAAAAAATATATACTTCTGTCGTACAACCTCTAATAGAGCTTAAATGCCAAACACAACCACCAGGTTAAGGTGTGAAGTTAGCCTGTCCTCCCTGAACAAAGCTGGAATAGCATTATTCCAGGCAAAAATTCATACATACGGTCTCAGTATCACCCATTGTTAGCACAGGTGTAATTTTCTCTTACCCTAGGCATTCGGAGGCCTTCAAAAGTGTGCACTCACAACAATTACTTTTCTTTAGTGTTGAGAATCATCTAGAAACATTCTCTATAATCAAAGGAGAGAATTATTTCCTAAGCCCTCATCCAAAGTTTCCACCCTTGTAAGGTCAGAGGTTGACAGATAGTCCCATATGGCACAAAGACTTGGGCTAACAGACCACTTCTCAGGGGGGCTCTGTACAATCAGCTCTGAGCAGAGAGATGGTCCCTCACAGGACTCTAATGAGCTTGCTGGAAATCGCGCTGAACCTAAGCACAGACTCATTTCACAATTAAAAGTTGGAATTGTCTGTTCTTACGTTTCTGTCCCTTTTTTTCTGCACTGGGTGTTAATAGGTCCCTCAAACTCTTTTTAACTAACCCCTCAACTAGACTGCAATTAAGAAATTCGATGAAGCTATACCCTAAAGGATAAACCACATTTTATGTCTGTGAAAATGTAACTCATCTCTTTCTTTTGCAGAAAAGCCACTACATTGTGTAAAATTAACTTGTGTTCAAACAAACGTGGATCTGACATGGTGTTTTACAGAAACTCTTTATTTTAAACTGCTGCTGTTTAAAATAAATAGCAGCCTCTTCCTTGCAGGGATAGTGGTGTAGATTTGACCTATTTACTTAACCTCTCCGTCTCCCTCTCCTTAGTCATGGAAGAAATTGAGATTTGTGTCTCTAACCCACAGGTTCACGGTGAGGATTACATACTTGACTTGTAAAGATACAGATGACCTAACCCTTCCTCCCCTCCTGTTCACTAACAATCTTTTGCTCAAGACTTTTGCACTAAATATCCTTAAGTATAACAAAATCCTATGTGAGTTCTGTTTGCCATTTTGTAAAAACAAAACTCAAATAAAAGAGTAGCTTCGAGGCCCTTGGGCCCCTGATTCGGTAAATCCTTAGGAAATTGATTAGAGAGACCAAGATAAAACACGCTCATCTATAAACCTCACATATATCTTTTTCTTTCAAATCGACTAAATGTCCATTCTCACCTCAAATTCTTTCATCCTTCCTTGTCTTCAAGTTGGGGGTAACACAGGGACATCCCAAAACAAGATGCCAAGAAAACCAAAAACAGCAAAGAGGGACCCATTGTTACATTCAGGAAGAGGGTGTGACCATTGGAATGAGGCAGACCTGGGTTCAAATCTCACTTCTACACTTTTCAGCTGTGTGATTCCCAGCATAGAATTCAAACTTGCTGGGTCTTAGTTGCCACAGCTGGGCCACAGGCTACATGCACCTAGCTTAGTCAAAGACCCAGCTGGATTTGCAGTGAAGCTAATGAAGCTAATTGGGGATCACTCCCTGATTAACGCACAGGTCTCCTCCAAGCCCCGTACCTAATACCATATTTGTAGGTTTTACTTATTTTCTTAAAGCTAACTCGGATAAACTTCAGACCTCACAAATCCTAGATGGACCCTTATATGAAGATTAAAAAGGATAATAAATAGAAGTTACCTGGCCCATAGTCATTGTTCAATAAATGGCATTGTTGTCACCAGATTCCCAGGCCATATGTCTGGATCTGTGTTTGAGTAAACGTGGAAAAGGTACCACATAATGGTATTGCTAAGTTCGACCCATCCAAAGGTAAGCCGCACCCTAGCCTCCTGAGACCCCTGAGCCTCTCTCCAGCAACTGGTGTGGGTTAAGCATTAATTTTAAACAGGTGACCTCATTCACGTGCATTACGAGGTCAGGCAGCAAGCGAACAAGCCACAGGATGGTTTGTGAACTTAAACATGGAGGAAGCAAGGTAACAGTCAAGAGCAAATGATAGGGCTTGCCACGGCTCCAGGGAGAAGCCTGGTTGTGGACACCACTGCACGGGGACCCTAAAAAAACAGAGCAGGTGTGAACGCCACGTCACATGGACTCAGTGTGGCACTGCTCACCACGTGCAGTCTGTGGTCCAAGCAGTCAGCACAGCTGAAGGCACCTCTGTGGAAACACAACTTCCCCGGCCCCATCCACCCCCTAAATTTGGACCTCTGGAGGAGGAGGGCAGGATTCCACTTTTTTTTTTGTTTTTTTGTAGTTTTTGGCCGGGGCTGGGTTTGAACCCACCACCTCTGGCATATGGGGTCAGTGCCCTACTCCTTTGAGCCACAGGCGCCGCCCTAGGATTCTACTTCTGTTGTTGCAGTTTGGTCGGGGTCAGGTTTGAACCTACCACTCTCAGTATATGGGGCCAGCGCCCTACCCACTGAGCTACAGGCGCCGCCCAGGACTCTACTTTTTTTAACAAGCTCCCCACCAGGTGATTCTGAATCCCTCTTTGTTTATGAACCTCTGCTTATAAATTGAGCTGAAATAAAGAACTGATCAAATAGCTTTCAGGAGTCCACATGTTCCTGCCTAGCTCAGAAGACGTCCAATTTTCTAGGACAGTATAACTCTTCCCTCTCACAGTAAGGGGCGCGTGTCTGGCTTGTACATTTTCTTTCTCGATAGGTCTACTACTACAGTTATAGATGAAGAGCCTGCCATTCAGACATACATCCTGATTAAGGCAAGCTCAGGCATCTCTTTATATACAAGATAATTCGATGTTAGCTGAAATGGGTATCTACTGCGCAGAGATAATACTGGAGACAGTGGAGTCACAGCCACAAACACCTGAAACAAAGTTTCAAGGGGGATGACAAAATACCCTGTCTGGGAATTTCCTATTCAATTCTATTGTAATAACTTGGTGGAGATCTGAGAGGCAGGCTTTCCTTACCTAGGAAGATGGAGACCTAGAATGTACTTGTGCAGATAATGCAAAATCTGGACAGAATGGGCTCAGCGCCCACAGCACAGTGGTTACAGCACCAGCCACATGCACCGAGGCTGGCAGGTTCGAACCTGGCCCGGGCCAGCTGAACAACAATGACAACTGCAACAAGAAAATAGCCAGGCACTGTGGCAGGCACCTGTAGTCCCAGCTACTTGGGAGATGGAGGTAAGAGAATCGCTTAAGCCCAAGAGTTTGAGGTTGCTGTGAGCTGTGATGCCCCTGCACAATACCCAGGGCACATAGACTCTGTCTCAAAAACTAAATAAATAAGTAAATAAGTAAAAAAATATATATATATATGATTTAAAAAATCTAGAGGGAATGAATGCCCAGGAACGAATAATAACCAAGCTCCAAGGTAATCAACAGGTTGGGATGAGAACCAAAAACAAAAGATCATGGAACAGACAGAAGCACGACTGAAAAGGGAAAAATATCCAATCATCAATATCAGGATGATTTTGGAAATAATGCTACTGCCACAGTGTTGATTTTGTTTGTTTCCTGAGACAGTTTCTCTATGTTCCTGAGGCTGGTCTTGAACTCCTGGAGAAAGGCGCCCTCCTGTTTCAGCATTGCAAACAGCTAGGAGGGGGGCCCACCACTGTACCTGGCTGATACAAATTTTGTTTTGGCCGTACTGATATTGCTACTTTCACGAATGCATTTTTTCCCCAGTTCTTGGAAGTGAGTAGTTTATTCTTTATTGGCCAAACTACTTAAAAAACAAACAAACAAAAAACAGATTCACTTCTGAGCCTGACATTTTAAAAACAGATATCCTCAAATTACCTTGAAGCCAAAAGTGGACTGCAGGATGGCGAGAAATCTGCCCACTCCTGTGTCCAGCTTGGGGAGGTGGGGAGAAACCTTGTCTTTCTTCACATCATGGATTTTCTGCAGACTTCACATCATGGATTTTCTGCAGACTTCATCTGTTGGTGTAAGATAAGAGCATGAGTATGTGACAGTTTCAAGATGGCATATAAAATGAAATATAGGAAATGTTAACTATCTCCAGAAACGCAATGGGGAATCCCGAATGGTAGTGAGCTCCCCATCGTAAAGGTAACCAAGGGCAGACTAAACAAGGACACATCCGGAATTGCTACGAAGTGGATTCCCTCTACTCGGAGCGTTTGGGGAGGGGAGTGGGTAACTCTGAGATGCTTTCGGCTCCATAGAAAGGTTTTTAATCATGGCCAGCTCAGGTTTCTGGCAGCAGAGTGGAGCAGGAGAGTAAACAGAAAGTAACTAGGACCAGAAAATAAAACTGAAAGGGAAATGCAGACATTCATTAAATAGGGTATTAAGCACCAGACGCTGTTCTGGATGAGGGGATATAGTCCACGCCGATTCCCCCCGCCCCCCACCTTCAGAGAGTTGACATTCTAGAAGGAAACCATTAGGAGAGGCACTTTGGCGATTTTTCTTTCGCTGTAAGAATATAGAATGAGTTAAAAGAGAATGTGGGGAGTGAAAGGGAACTGTAATTGTGCCAAGAAGGACTTAGAATGACTACGTTTCAGTCCAGATAAGTCCCAAGATTGCTTCTCCTTGGAATCTGTGGCAGATTCAGATTTCACTGCAAAGCGGTGGTGGCCGCTTCATTCAGAGAGGGCAGCGCCTTCCTGTCCACCTCCTTTGCAAACACCCCCAAATGACCATCTAGCTTCATCAATATTGACTGCTTTCCAAGGATCACCAGTTACCAGCTATTACATCTATCACCGCAAACAAGTTCCCCTGACATATTGATTATTTCATTTTTCTTGTCTTTTAGCCAGAACCTCCCTTCTAATTAATGCATCCATCGTCAGTTCCAGCAGCATGTGCTCGCTCTGTCTCCCTGAATTACACAGGCGGCCACCTGATTCTTGAGGCTGCTGCTCTGATCTCTGCCTAAAGGATTTTCTTGAACTTGGGCTCTGTTTGCCTTGTTTTAAGAGAGACGCAAGCACCTTGCCACTGTCCAGTTCCAGTATTGCCTCAGTTTTGTGTGTGTGTGTGTGTGTTTTTAAGTAGGTTTTCTCTTCATCATCCCTAAGCATCTTTGGCAGTGAATGGCTTCAGCTCTCAGAGTCTGAAATAATCAGATGAAACCCTCTCCTTTCTCTCTGCCTGTATGCCTAGTTTCTGCTAACTTCTGCTCCCCCCCAGGAATACAGCTGCCGGGCTTTGGAGGTCAACATAAGGGTGTGTGAGTTAATAACCTCAGCAAGTCACTGGTCATTGATCGTCGGTTTCCTAGGGCACTCACATTTCTCTCTCTGGAATTAGAAGCTCTGCTGTCTACCAGGGGACCTCTTTCCAGATCCTCTTTGATTTGAACTAGCTGAAGGTTCCTCATCAGGATATTACGGAAGAATAACGACCCACATAGCTCACGTGGTCTTGGAGAAGGTTGCTCCATCCTTGCCAACCAAACCAATCTCTGAGTCACAGAAGCCTCATATCACTTTGCTTATGTCCTTGAAGGCGAAAAATGGCTACTATGATTCCTTCCTTCGTAAAGGCTTCTATGCAGTAAGTGACTGGGAATAAATGGTACAATCACTTCACGTGTCTGCTCAAAAGCCTGTCATTCCTGGCCAATCTGTCACTTTCGCAGAGGGTCTCAAGACTGTGGGAAGTGGGAAAGGCAGCATTATGGCGCCGAGTAATATAATTCTAAATACCAGCCAGCCCGTAAAATGGGGAATAAGTGATAAATAATTTATATTTATCAGAATGATGGAATCTTCTTACAAGTTCAGCAAAATGATATCCTCCCTCCCAGAACAGACTTGGATGGGGAAATTGATGGATCAGAATTTCAATAGTTTGCCAGGATTGAATTTCTGTTCAAGAACCTGTTGTGGAACTGCTGTTGTGGAGCAGCCCCTAGGAAAAAATGGTGTTAGTCTTACAACAAAAGGGTCATTAAGTGAAAAAAAAATCTATTACAACAGATTTTTAAAATCTGAATAATTTGGATAATTTGGAAAACATGTTAAAAATGTGGCAAAAGGGTATAAGGCAATAACAGGGTTAAAATGCCATCAATATTTCTACTCTTTTCTCCCAGTTCTTCTAGTATAAAGCAAGGCAATCCATTTCTTTATTTTTAATCCACATTTAAAATTTGTTCATTTTATTCACTTTCTTAAATACCTACAGTATGTAAGATTTTGCATCAGAAATGGTAGAAACCGCAAAAATGATGAACAAATAAAATTCTCACCTCCAAGTAACTTCCATCCAAATACAGCGCTCAGGACTAACCAGTAGGAAACAGAACTCTAACTTTATAAAGCAAAAGTGAGCATTTGAGCCAAACCCTAACAAACTATCTTTTTTCTTTATTCTTCTATTTTGATGGTGTGTCTACTTTAATTAGAACTGATCCCACTTGAAACATTTTTTTTTCCTGGAACCATATTCCTGGTTTGAAATGCAAAAAAGTTCAAATACACTTTCATTTCTTAATTAGCATTGTCAGAGCAAAGTCGTTTCTCAAATGAGCAATTAGTCTTCGTTTTACGTTTTTTTCGTGGCAAGAACAGGAACAACCAATGGTCGGCAGCATACTTCTCTGAAAACAAACTTATCTCTAGCCACATGACTCAAATTCATATTCCTTTCTTTAGTGGGGTATGTCTCCTACATGAGCCCAGGGGTTATAGTATTTTTTACATAGTTATTTTTAACAAATCACTGATAGTGTGCTCAATTTAAAAAATCAATGCTCTCAGAGGCTTGGGCGTGGTGGCTCATGCCTTTAATCCTAGCACTCTGGGAGGCTGAAGCAGGTGGATTGCTTGAGCTCAGGACTTTGAGACCAGTCTGAGCAAAAGAGACCAGGTCTCTAAAAACAGCCAGGCATTGTGGTGGGAGCCTGTACTCCCAGCTACTGGGGAGGCTGAAGCAGGAGGATTACATGAACCCGGGAGTTTAAGGTTGCTGTGAGCTATGATGCCACCACAGCACTCTACCGAGGGTGACAAAGTGAATCTTTGTCTCAAGAAACTAGGCATACAGGCAGAGAGAAAGGAGAGGGTTTCATCTGATTATTTTTGGCCAGGGCTGGTTTTGAACCCACCACCTCCAGTGTATGGTGCCAGCGCCCTACTCCTTTGAGCCACAGGCGCTGCCCAATGCTTTTTTGGCCTTTTTGGTTTAAGGAAAAGTAATGTGCTTTGAAAAACAGTAGTAGTTCACCTCTGGAAGCCAGCACTCCCCAGCCTTTTCGGCACCAGGGACTGATTTCATGGAAGACAATTTTTCCACGCATGGAGGGCAGGATGGAGGGGACAAGAAGCTTGTGACCTAGTTCTCTTGCATGTGCCGTGTACAGTAGGGTTCCTGCTCCTGTGAGAATCTAATGCTGCTGACTGACAGGAGGCGGGGCTCAGGCGGTGACATAAGTGTTGGGAGCGGCTGTAAACAGAGATGAAGGTTCACCGGCTCACCTCGCTTTACTCACCTCCCGCTACCAGGCCACGCACAGGTCTTGTACACACTTATCCTGACATGTGGCCATATTTTTGTATAGTGGTAGGTACCTGAAGTTTCTTTTATTGTCCAAAAGAGCTTATTAAATCAATTAATATTCAAGTTATAAATTTACTCTTTTTAATATATATTTCATTGTCAATCCTCATCATGAATACACACACACTTTCTGCAAGTTCCACTTGAGAGACACAGCAAAGAGCAATGGATCTCACTGACAATGAACAGAGCTGCTGGCTTGCTCCCTTGGGATTGAGGGCAGAAGAAGGATGTGCTGCTTGCCCACCACAGTGACTTTCAAGTTTATCCCCTTCTCCTCCACACACACACACTACCATTATTTTCTCCCCAAATCCCTGCTTGAGCAAACCAGGATATTAAATTATCAAGTGAACGCTGGGCGTGGTAACGCACACCTGCAATCCCAGCATTTTAAGAGGCTGAGGTGGGGGAATCATTTGAGGAACAAGAGTTTGAGACTAACCTGGGCAAGAAAGTGAGACCCCCCCTATCTCTATATACTTTTTAAATTTTTTAATTAGCTAGTGCAGGCCAGGTGAAGTGGCTCAGGCCTGTAATCCTAGCACTCTGAGAGGCCAACTCAGGTGGATCGATTGAGCTCAGGTGTTCAAGACCAGTCTGAGCAAGATCAAGACCCTGTCATTACCAAAAATAGAAAAATTAGCTGGGCCTGGTGGTAGGCACCTGTAGTCTTAGCTACTTGGGAGACTGAGGCAGAGGGATCACTTAAGTCCAAGAGTTTTAAGAGGTTGCTGCGAGCTATGATGATGCCATGGCACTCTAGCCTGGGCCAACAGAGTGAGACTCTGTCTCATAAAAATAAAAATAAAAAACAGCTGATGTGGTGGACCATCCCTGTAATCCCAGCTACTTGGGAGGCTGGGACAGGGGAATCAGGTGACCCTGGAGTTTGAGGCAACTGTGAGCTGCTATCAAACCACTGCTCTCCAGTCTGGGTGACGGAAAGATAGTGAAACCCTGTCTCTAAAATAATAAATAAGTAAATAAGTTAGGAAGTGAATTAGCAAATTTCTCAAAATTGCCCAAACACAATAACCTGTTTTATGCCTCTGATTCGGTCCTTACCTTGCTCCTTCTGCCTGGAATGGCCTTTCCTCCCTAACCCTTCTCTGCCTCCAGAACACAATGGTCTTTCAATACTAGGTCAGGAGCCACCTGCTGGATCCTGTCTACCTCCTACTCCACTCAGCAGAATTAACCCTCCTTCTCTCGCCTCACCATACGCAGTATTGACAAATTACCAAAAATGTGGTGACGTAAGTCAACACACACTTATTGTCTTACAACTCTGTAGGTCAGACATTCTAAAATCAGGGTGTCAGTGTGGTGTTCCTTCTAGAAACTGTTGAGGAGAATGTGTTTGTTTTTTTTCTTCTTTCTAGAAGCCGCCTGCATTTTCTGGCTGGGGTCTCCTTCCTCAAATCAGTCTGATCTCTGTTCCCAAGTGACACCTCCCTCTCTGTGGTCGACTCTCCTGCTTTTCTCTCTGCCTTACTAAGACCTCTCTGATGGCATTGGGTGCACCCAGTTGATCTGGGATTATCACCCCATCTCGAGATCCTTAACCCAATCACATCTCTACAAATCCTGTTGGCCAGGTAAAGCCACAATTCACAGGCTCTGAGGGATTTAGGACATCTCTGAGGGACATTATTCTGTCTACTCCTGTAAGCCCCACTCTTTTGTTTCAAACGTCCTTGTCAGCTGCATAAAACTCACTTTTGTTTGCAGAAGTCACCTGAATAAGCTGTTCATTGTTCCCCAGAAGGGAGGCATTTGAGGTCTTCAAGTTTTGTCTTCGAGTTCTTTCTCCAGCGCCTAGAAGGTTGCTTATAGCCTAGCAGTAACGTCAATGAATTGAATTGAATGTTTGTGGGAAAGAAACTCAAGAAGAAAAAGAGCAAAGATGATTTGACTGTAAAGCTATTATTTGACAAGAAAATACAATTGACAGATTTTGGCCTCTGTGTGGACACCAAAACAAATGGTTGGGAAAATGCAATCAATTAATTCTTAATTAATGCAATTAATTCTTTTGGCATAATGTTACCTAGATAATCCCCAAACAACAAAACTCAATTGTTCAGGTCAGGAGTCAGCACCCTATAGCCTGTAGCTGCCTGTTTTTATAAGTAAAGATTTATTGAAACACAGCTGTATCCTTTTGCTTACATGTTGGCTGTGGCTGCCCTGAGCTACAGTGGCAGAGTTGGGCAGATACAATGAAGGCTGTATGCCCTACAAGCCTGAAATATTTACTGTCTGGCCCTCCACAAAATAAACAAACAAACAAACAAACAAATAAATAAATAAAAAGTTTGTTGCGCCACTGATCCAGATAATTAGCAAGATTAAATCAGAAGTTCGCTCACCTCAGGTTAGATTAACCATTCTGAAAGTAGAATTCACATACTCAACTTTCATTCACCTATTTAGCTAACCTGCCTCTTACCTATTAGATTAGCAGGCCGATATTCTAATCCATAGTCATGAAAATATAAAGTTGGTCGGTTTATTTATTTTGAATATCTTGATAGGTGGGATGAGACAGCGGCGTACGCAATTTCTTTCCCTCTCATCCTAATTCTTAACGCCTACCAATTTCTTATTCAATGATCAAACTTCAACTTGTCCCAACTCCTTCATTATGAACGTGGCCTAATGCCAGAACTCATCAGTGGCACCTGTAGAAAGTCAGTGACACATTCAAGGTGCATCATTTTTGCTTTCTACTTTCCTCTTCTGCATTTACACAGAGACATTAGGAAGAAAACACTCAATTCTCTTTGATAGAAATGAACTTATTTGTAAGAGGAAATAAAATGAGAATGAGAAGAAAAATCGAGAAGCAGGATTTTTGGCTTGGTGCACATAGCACTGTGGTTACGGCACTGGCCACATACACCAAGGCTGGCAGGTTCGAACCCGGCCCGGGACAGCTAAACAGCAATGACAACTGTAATAAAAAATAGCTGGGTATTGTGGCGGGCACCTATACTCCCAGCTACTTGGGAGGCTCAGGCAAGACAATCACTTAAGCCCAACTGTCTGAGGTTGCTGTGAGCTGCAAAGTCATGGGCACTCTACCGAGGGTGACAAAGTGAGACTCTGTTTCAAAAAAAAAGCAGGATTTTGATTTTAAAATATTATTTTCTAATCAAGATGGCATTTTAATTTTGTTTTAAGAGCATGAATTTAGAACTTTTAGTATGTCTGGACTGAGAGGAAGTACTTATTAAGTCATTTTTGCCGCCTCACTTTAAATATCATCCCTTTAATTTATAAAATGTAAGATTAACCATCAGAAACCTCTACTATGAGACTCCTAACATTTAACCTAGTTTCTAATTCGCAGGAATTGAAATTAAGAGTCTTAGATTATTAATTTCAGTTTTTAACTTGCCTGGTGAACATGTCATACAAATTTCCAGGGCCTCAAAATCCCCATATATAAAATGATTGTAACAATATCTTCCCCACCTAAGTCATAGCACTGCTGTTATGATAAAATGAGGTAACGTTTGTGAATCTGTGAAAGCACTACACCAGTGAAAA
>CAUYON010027636.1:0-84090 GCA_963573935.1 Arctocebus calabarensis
TGTCTCAGAAAAAAAAAAAAAAAAGACAGGGTCCTTTTAGAGGAGCAGCCCCAGTGGCCTTGACATGATCACATCTGTAAAGGTGCTGTCCAGGGAAGGTCACATCCTTGATCCTGAGTTGGGACTTCAACATACAAATTCAGAAGGTACTGAGGAGAGGACACAGGTCCACCCATAGATAGTGTCACCATTTGTGTTTTGTCTGATGGTGTCATCCTGTGTCCCTTTGTCTCCTCTCTCTCCCAGCACCAGTTAGGAGCGCAGCAGCGCCAGACACAGGGACGTGTCGGGCTTCAGTCTGTCCCTGACCTCAGGGTCAACTTATGTGACTGACCAGTGAGTCAGACTGGGGAAGTTTCCTTAGATTCCTAGTTTGCTAGTTTTTTTTTTTTTCAATCGTGAATGGATGTTGGATTTTGTCACAAGGTTTTCAACAGGCACTGAGGTGATTTGTGACTTTCCCCTCTGCTTTATCAATATGATGAATTGACGAGGAGCTTCTCAGAGTCCTGTGCCCATAGCATGCTATGTTAGTGATTTCCTTGGTGGCATTTTTCACCCTTTGACACCTCTGAGGTGAGGGGACCTTGCAGTAGGCCATCCTCCAGTCATTGCCACCCTGTGCAGGTGTGACAGGTGGGCCCACATGCACACAGCAAAGCTGGCGGCCTCTCCTGTGGAGACTGCTGAAAGCTGCCCTCCCTGGCAGGTGTTGCTCAGAAAGCGTTCCGAGGCCCATTTGGGGGATGTGAGTCCTGCCTGCTGTCAGGATCCCAGCTGAACACTTGCCTGTGAGATTTTTTTTCTTAAGTGCCAGCATCAGAGCTTGCAAAATTGGCATCAGCCCCTTAGAAGAAAACCATGGAGACCATTGTTCTGACACCTGCCTCCCAGAGTGTGTCTGGGGAAAACCCAGGCCCCAGCTCCTTAAGGCAATTGGCCAATTCCATTGGTCCCAGTAAGGATGTTTCATGCTGTTTTATGGCACTAGATGGTTGGTAGCGCTGGTATAGGACTAGCGGAGAGCATGCTAAGAGAGAGCTTTGAGGGGACTGGGCCTGGGAGACAGGAGAGCTCCCCAAATCCATGACCAAAACTGCGCGGTAGACACCACCCAAGGGACCCACCAAGGCCTGTGGGAATTTGGTTCATGCCAAAGATGGTTCATGAGTTGTCGGGACAAGGATGGGACTTTCATTAAGTGGTGTTCGGATGACCTAGCAGCCACTTGGAGAAAGATAAACATTGACTGGTCTCTCAGCATACATAAGGATAAACTCCAAACTTCAGTGTAATCAGGAAGCCAAGAAGGAAACACAGCGATGTTCCCTTTAGATTCAGTGTGGAGAAAGGTTTTCTGTGCATGAAGATCCAAAGACAGAATGATACGTTCAATGATATACGTTTTAATTTCAAATTTAGAAAAGGGAAAAACCCATAAATGAAGTGGAAAGATAACTAACTAGAAGGAAATATTGACAGAATACACCAGAGGCAAGGACAAACACTCTCAGTGCACGAAAAACTCTCAGACAGTGAGGGCTAAAGAGACAAAAGGTGTCTAGAGACGTAGGCGGAGGCAGGTGGGGCCGTGCAGGCTGGGCCTGTGGTCTCAGCTATGTGGGAGGCTGTGGGGAGTCTCATGAGCCCAGGAGTTTGAGGCCAACTTGGACAATGTAGCCGCCCTTGTCTCTTAAAAAGGAAGACATGAACAGACAACACACACACGCACACACACACAAAGATGTCAAAATGAAGCTTGAACATACAAAAAGAGTTAACCCTTTTTATAGTTGAAGAATTACAAATTGAAATATTGACAACGCCAAGATCCCACTTCTCACCTATCACAGTGGTGAAGTATGCAAGGGTGACAACGTGGTCTGCTGGTGAAATCGGGGGAAACCGGGTGGGGGGGCTCATGTGTCCTGGGGCGTCCAAGCCTTTTCAAACCTTCTGGAGAAATTTGGGAATGCTCAAGTCCCTCCAGAATTCACAAGTGATGGTGACATGAGGTGAGGCCTCTGGGAGGTCATTAGGGTTAGATGAGGTCATGACTGTGGAGCGGTGAAGGAAGGGACCCTAGAGCCCTCTTGTCCTCCCTCCAGCGCACGTGGACCCAGCAAGGAGGCCGCCAAAGAGCACCCCCATGAGAACCAGCCAAGCTGGTGCCCAGATCTCAGCCTCCAGCCTCCAGACCTGAGAAGGCGCCTCCTATGGTTTGCGTACTCGGTGCCTCACACGCACATGCTGCAGCCCCTGAACTAGGCACCACTGCAGACGGGCACCACCACTACACACCCTCTTGCCTGTCAGTCTACACAAAATCCTGGAATGCCCAGGCAGGGAGATG
Source organism: Arctocebus calabarensis (assembly GCA_963573935.1). Lineage (NCBI taxonomy): Eukaryota > Metazoa > Chordata > Mammalia > Primates > Lorisidae > Arctocebus > Arctocebus calabarensis. The sequence continues at coordinate 2,354 of CAUYON010027636.1, forward strand.
GGGTGGGGTTCTGCACAGAGTCACAGACCTGAATGTGGAGCAGTATGTGGGTTCAGTGCTTGGCAGAGAAGGACTGGCCTCTGCTCAGAGGCTCCAGCTGGCTGCCTCCTAGCTCTTCATAGCTGGGCGAGCCCCAGGGGCCAGGGACAGCTCAGGAGGGCGGGAGGGAGCTTCTGGGAGTGTGTGTGAGCATACAATAGCGTGTGGGAGCATGTGTGAGTGTGTGTTAGGAATGTATATGAGTATGTGGGAGTGTGTGGGAGCGTGTGCATTAGCCTGCAGGAATGTGTATGAGCATGTGGAAGCATGTGGGAGTGTGTTGTGTGCCCATGGCCTGGACACAGCCACAGACAGCCTCACACTCTGACACATCGAATGGGAAGTGGGTGTGGTGTCTGATTGTGGTACTGAAGGGGGGTCTGTGAAAACCAAGAACAAAATCCTCATTCAGACTAGCCAGGCATTGTGGTAATTCCTGTAGTCCCAGCTACTGGGAGGCTGAGTCATGAGGATTTCTTGGGCCCATGAGTTGGAGGTTGCTACCAGCTGTGATGCCACAGCACTCTACCCAAGGTGACAGCGTAAGGCTCTGTCTCAAAAAAACTGAAAAAAACCCTCATTTGACAGTTTCAGGGAGACACAAACTTAGGAAAAATGGGAGCCCTCCAGCTCCTTTGTCATGACGACCCAAAGTGCAGAGCTGCCTGGTGATGAGAAGGCAGAAGAGACACAGAGATGCTGCCCACAATTCCCTCAGCTGCCAGCGTATCCCATCGCCCACATGCAGGGTGGCTCTGCACCTATGCTGGGAGAACACGCAGCCTTGTTCTGGGACAAGAGAGCGTTTGATGTACTCTCCTAATTCTAAAAACAAATAATAATAATAATAAAAACCAAATTGAAACCATAAATAAAAGGTCTCATTACAGGCAAGGCAGGGACGGCGGATGGCACTTCTGTGCCCCAGCAGCAGCACCGTGGCGGAGACCTCTTGGAGGCCTCCAGAGCCGAATTTCATTAAACAAGTAAATACAAAGACAGTCATACTAGAAATTCATGGAAGATTAACCCTCAATTCACCGGAGTATAAACAGCATCACATCTTGGCAGACCCATCAGGAGAGTCCACGCCGTGCATTTTCTGCTCGTTTGCTTTGGACAGACAAAGTTTCCTTCAGCATGGATTCTGTGGGGTTGGAGAAGGAAGTGGGGAGAGGGAGGCAGACGCCAGCCCGGAACCGCAGCCAACACTTCATTTGCTATTGAGGGCAATTTCCAGTGTGGTCAATCCTCTCCTTCACGGTGTGAGGTGCTGTCCCCTGCTCTGCTCCAGTCAAGATGCAAGAATACCCAAGGGCTGCGCTGGCCAGCTCAGCACTGTCCCCCATGCACAGCAACCCACACACCCTTCCAGTGAGCCCAGTGCAGCAGGAAGCTCTGTAAGGGGGAAGGAGAAACCCCACCGTTAGGGACATGCCTCCACGTGTTGTCCAGCTTGATTTCAAACACTTAGCTGTGCTGAGTATACACAAAATGGACCATCCTCAGCATCTTTGCATGTGCAGCAAGCCTGCTGTGCAAGCACTGCCTGATGGCCTGTGCATTCTTTTAACTCCCTGTTTCTTCCTCGTCAAACACTGTTTGATGGAAACAGTGGAGATGCTGCACCCTGTGGGGCCTGTGCCCTCACCTGCCACCCCAGTGGGCTCCCACCCAACCCTCCAGCCCTCAGATGCCCCTCAGCCCCTCACGCTGATACATGGCAAGCACCTCCCTCTGAATTACCAGAAAGTCTTTCTACACCCTGAGGTTGATCCTCTTTGTTGAACTTGGGGTCCCCTAGAAGTGAGCTCCCCTCTTTCTCCAGGGTGGCCCTTGCCCTCCAGAAGCAGGCACGGTGCACAGAGCCTCAGCCCTTCATGCCTGGGGACCGCAGGAGCTGAAGGCTGACCAGCAGGGCCCCCACCCTGGGCAGAACCAGGGAACAGGGAGCAGAGAGAACACAGTGCCCTTCGTATGAAAAGGGCTCTTACAGTCAATAGGAAAGCCCTGAAAAGAAAACAGGATAGGAATAAATAATTGATAAGGAAAAAGGCAAATGGCTGTATATACATGCAAAAAATTGTTCAGCCTCAGCAGTAAATGAATTGTCTCCACAAGTGCAGTAGGCTGTTGTCACAGTGGCCACATGTGAGACAGGGCCTGTGGGACGTACCCAGGCAGTCCATTAATGCTCATAGGTGAGTGAAAAGTGAGTCCAGTGGGGCCAGAGAGCAAGGTGACTTCTCCAGAGGAAGGTACGGTGGTCCCAGCAGGTTACAGGGTGTGATGTTTCCCCCCCCAAAAAAAGCCCTGCATCAGGAAATTGATACAGGAAAATGTGTGTGTGAACAGACAAAGCCAGGAACCGCCCCAATGTGGTGCTTGGTCATAGAGCCACGGCACATGCCCACATGACACTGGGTGGGTGGGAATGCACAGGCCGGGGCTGAGGCAGCTATCCAAGAGAGAAGAGGCGGCCTGAGCCGGGACAGCAGCGCAACACCCACGGCTGGTCAGTGCCTCCCCAGATCCCACAGGATGCACTGCAGGAGGCTGGGGGGATGTCCAGAGAGGGGCCGTGGAGACGCCCAGTGTGGGGCCGGGGAGATGCTCAGAATGGGGCCGTGGAGACGTCCAGAGTGGGGCTGTGGAGACGCCCAGAGTGGGGCCGGGGAGATGCCCAGAGTGGGGCTATGCACCCCGGCTTGACCCTGGGTGATGTGGCCCCTGAGGGGCATGTGCAAGAGGGATGCACCTGACTTGGTCCCCAGTGCCCCTCTCAGATGCTGGGTTTGCCTCTAGGAAAACTCTTCCATACAGATATAGGCTGAAACCAACAAATCTGTGACTTGGATGAACTAGATAATTTTCTGGAAAGACATGCCCTATGAAGAAACAGAAAAATCTGCACAGATTGTAGGAAGTATAGAAGATGAAGGGTAATTTAACACCCCCACAGGACAAGCCCTGGCTGGGTGGCTTTGCCGATGGGCTTCACCAAGCAGTTGAGGAAGAATTCATAAGAATCCTTCACAAGCTTCAGGAAACACAAGAGGAGAGAAAAGTCTCCAACTCATTCTGTGAGGGCAGAACCACCCAGACACCAAAACCAGATAAGGGCAGCGCAGGAAACCGACAGACCAGTAACTCCAGTGAATACAGATACAAAGCCCCTCAACAAAGCATTAGCAAACTGAGCCCAGCAGCATATAAAAGGGTTATATACCACGACCCTTCTATCCCAGGAATGCAAGGCTGTGTAAATCCAAACACCAAGTAACAATAGATGGTAGAAGGAAGCCCACAATCAGCTCGACTGATGCAGTGAAACATTGGGTGAAATCAGAGATGTTCTGGGAACAGGTGGAAGCACAGGACGCATGCAGCACTTCCCGTTTGTGGCCACTGCAGCCACTGGAATTGGATGCGATCCCTTTGTGAGTTTTGACCAAAGCAGGGACCACAAAAGGCATCCCAGTGCCTCTTCCACATTTGCCGGAAGGGTATACCCTCTCCTCCTGCCAAAGAGCTGAGAGGTAGGACGTTCAACACACACCCGTCCCGGAGGTTGAGGGTGCTCGAGGACGCTGCAAGGTCAGCAACACCATCTACCCCGAGGGGGGCAGATGGAAAAGGCAGTTGGCACAGCTGCCCACATGGGCACTCACCTGGCAAGATGGTCACCACTGGGCTTCAGCTGGACAGAGACCGAAAGATCCTTTAATAGAAAGCCAAATCTCACCACATGGGAAAGGAAAAGGGGAAATGCAGGGAAGAACGGCTGACAGGATACAGGTCCAACATCGTCTAGGACCCAACTCCCATCATGTGCAGCTAACGTGGAGACACAGTCCTGCACCATGTCATGACAGACATCAACAAATTGGACCTGAGCTTCTCCCGCCTGATAAAGGGCATTTATGAAAAAGCCACAGCTCTTGATAATATCATTCATGGTGATGAAAGACTGTATACATTTCCCCTAAGGTCAGGAAGAAAACAGGCTGTTTGCTTTTGCTGCTTCTACTTAACATTGCTCTGGAGGTTCTAGGCAAGGCGGCCAGGCAAGAAAAAGCAATGACAGAAGTAAAAGTGTTGCTATTTGCAGAGACATGAGCTTGTGTACGGAAAATCCCAAGAAATGCACTGAGAAGCTATCCTTACGCCCAGGAGTCTCTCAAAGACCATACCGCTAGACAAGTCAAATGTAAAGAGGAGTCCTTTCATTGAAGAGCTGCCAGCAACTACCTCAGGGTCCCAACATGGGGTTTCTGAGAGCAGCCCCAAGTGCTTAAGGGATGGGACTTTTGGGCATCCCGGTTGGCATGCAGGCTGCCCAGGTGCCTCTGGGTAGGTTAGCAAGCATCGTACAGAAGCAGAATTTTGCAGTTAGTTAGTCATACATCTTTGTTCCAGTACTTTCCCCACCTGGTATTTCTTAAAGGTCAGTACAGGAACAGTTGGTACTTCCCGGTCTGTTTCTCAGGGGAGTTAATCAAGCCGGAAGTCAGTGAGTGCTTTCTCATCTATCTTGTGAGTGAACCAGACTTACTCCATTTTGTTGAGGACTTGCGACCCAAAAATTTGCCAGGAGTTAACTGGTATTTTTCCACTTTAGCCTAGGCCTAACACTATGAGCACTGATAAGCAAGTTCAGCAAAGTTGCAGAGTAGTACCCAAAATGCTGGCAACGAGCACTCTGAAAATGAAATGAAGGAAACAATTCTGTTTATAATGCACAAAGCATCAAAGGAATAAAATACTTACGAATTAAGTTTAACAAAAGAAGTGTAAAACTCATTCTCTAAAAATTGCCAAATATTGTTGGCAATCCATCCAGCTCACATTCACGGATTGGGAGATTTAATATTGTTAAGAGAGAATACTTTCCAAACCGATCTGCATATGGAAAGCACTAATAAACCTCAGCTGCCTTTTTTGCAGAAATTGAAAAGCTGATCCTAAAATCACATGGAATTGGGCGGCGCCTGTGGCTCATAGAGTAGGGCGCCGGCCCCATAAACCGAAGGTGGCGGGTTCAAACCCAGCCTCGGCCGAACTGCAAAAACAGAAAAATAGCCGGGTATTGTGGCAGGCGCCTGTAGTCCCAGCTACTCGGGAGGCTGAGACAAGAGAATCCCCTAAGCCCAGGAGTTGGAGGTTGCTGTGAGCTGTGTGACGCCAGGGCACTCTACCCAGGGTGATAAAGTGAGACTCTTTCTCTACAAAAAAAAAAAAAGAAAAAGAAAGAAAATCGCATGGAATTGCAAGAGATACAGAATTGTCAAAAAAAAAAAAAAAAGCCTTAGACACAAACAAAGAGGGAAGACTTGCCCTTCCCAACTCCAACGTTCACCACAAAGCTGCTGTGATCAGGAGAGTCTACAACTGGGAATCCAGAAATAAGTTCTCATGTTCAGGGTCGGTTGGTATTCTCTGAAGTGGCGGGAAGGTTCAATGGACAAAGAGCAACAAATAGTGTTGGGACAACTGGGCACCCACATGCCCAAGTGAAGGTGGACCCTGCCTCATACCATATAAACATTGACTCAAAATGGATGTAGACCTAAATGTGTGAGCTGAACCTTTAAAATCCTTAGAAGCATAGGAGTAAATATTTATGCTCTGAGAGAAAATAAATATTTTGTATATCTGATGATGAACTGGTATTCTGGATAGAACTCTGATGGTGGCTCACATCTGTAATCCCAGCACTCTGGGAGGCCAAGACAGGTGGATTGCTTGAGCTCACCAGTTCAAGACCAGCCTGAGCAACAGTGAGACTCCATCTCTACCACAAATAGAAAAACCAGCCAGGCATTGTGGCAGGCGCCCGTAGCTAGTCCTAGCTACTCAGGAGGCTGAGGCAAGTGAATGTCTTGAGCCCAGGAGTTTGAGGTTGCTGAGAGCTATGAGGGGCATTCTACCCAGGGTGACAAAGTGAAACTTTGTCTCAAAAAACCAATAAATAAATATGTAACAAAGACACAATTATCTGAACAGAAATTCCTCCAGAGAAGATATAGGAATGGCCAATAAACACATGAAAAGATTCTTATCATCATTAGTCATCAGAGAAATGAAAATGAGAACTACAGTGGGGATAATGCCTCACACCTGCTGGGGTGGCCACACCAGAGAGGACAGACAGCAGCAAGAGCTGCAGGAGGTGGGACGCTCACTAGAGGCACAGTTGGAGGGCCTGGGGAGGACACAAGGGGCACAGTGCCTTAGTGGTTCCTCCTGAAATTAAACATAGGGCTATTGTGGGAACCAGCAACTCCACTCCTGGGTGTGTACAGAAGAGAAATGACAACATAATATCCACACACAGAAGTGTTTGAATGTTCCTGACAGCAGAGCAGAAACAGCCTAAGTGTCTGTGGACTAGTGGCTGGATGATCAGGACATGTACACAGCACTCACACAGCATGAGGAAATAGACAGTGGCCACCAAGGGCAGATGGGCGTGACCATCCACAGATATAGGGTTTCTTTCCAGAATGATGAAAACGTTTTAAAATTGATTATGGTGATGGTTACTCAGCTCCATGAATAGCCTGAAAAATAAACATTGTTGAATTGTATGATTTAACTTGGTGAATTATACGTAGGAGAATTATATTTTTATACAGCTGTTAAAATTTTTTTAACATCGAGGAGGTGATAAACCATCACCTTTAGCATAAGCTACTTGGGAGAAAACTCCTGGCAGGATGCATGAGCTAGATGTGAGCTAGCAGTTGTCTCTAGGTGGTAGGACCAAAGGTGATTTATATTTCCTTTAAATTTGTCTGTATTTTCCCCCAATTTCTTCAATAAGCATGCACTACTTTGGTAAGTTAGAGACACATAGCACCATTTTCTTAGCAGTCTTTTCAGACACAGGGGCCTATGTGTCCCTCTGAACCTTGGCTCAGCCGGCCTCCTACCCAACCTCCCAAGTGGTCAGTCTGATTTTCAGGAAGGCATGTCACCACTCTGACCCTCAGACTCCTTTTCCCACCATGGCAGGTGCACCTTGGCCGCTATGGTGGCCCCTCCCCTGCTCACATCCCTCTGCCCTACGCATCCTTCTCTGTGTCCTCCCCAGGCCCCCTTCTGCTGTGCCCCTCATGTCCTTCCAACCCAGTCCACCCACCCTCCAGCCTATCTTCTCATGTTGCATTTCTCCTTGGTGGCCCAGCTCCTGGTGACTCACAGAGCTGCAAGAACAATGTGTGTGGCACAGGGCTGACCCCCAAAGTGTGGGCAGAGGGCCACCCTGTGGCTGTGGGCTGGACACTCTTGCTCTCTGGGACTCACTTCCTTGCCTGCCAGGGGCAGTGACCACAGGGTGAGAGCACATGGTGTGGCCCCACAGGTGCTCCGTCCACCCAAGCGGGGCTTTCTGAGTATCTAGGGCCCAGGCACGCCCCTCCAGGGCCTCGAGACCAGCTTTTGGGGGACCCAGGTGCTCCAACACACATGCCAGTGGAGACCCCAAATCCTTCCCATGGGGTCCCATCCCCCATCCAACCTGGTCTGCTCCAACACCACCAGCATGATGCTCCAGGCACCACCACTCCTCTCCCCAGCCCCAGGACTCCCCTAGGCCTCCTGCCTCCTCTCAGGGCACACCCTGTGTGCCTTGCCGTTCTAGCCCTCCAACCCAGCCCACTAGTCCCCTGTCCCAGGATTGGGACTTTGCTTCCTCTGCCCCCGTGAGCCCTGGAGGTCCCTCCCTAGCCCCCTTGAAACCACTGACAGCAGTGACAACAAAAGGAGGCAGGAAGGGCTCCACCCCACAGCCCGGGCCTAAGGGGACTTACACTTGGGCCTTGGGAGGGGCAGGTGCCCTGGCTGGGCTCACCCTGTGGTCGCCATGTCCCCCTCTCTCTTTCTCTTTGTCTTGATAAAACATCCTGCAGATGCATCCAGGGACTAGAGCCTGGTAGACGTGACTGCAGCCCCAATCCCATTCCCCTTACTCCAGGCTGGAATTTGAGGTTTCCCAGATTCACTTCTTCATGGGCATGACTTCAGGAGACCTCTCATGCCGGGCGGGAGACCAGGAGCCTCAATGAGATCCTGGGGACCTGCAGGAAGCAGCAGAGGGGACAGCCCAGGAGGATGTGAAGGGGGCGCTGTTGGGAAGGGGAAGAGGACCATTTCTGGGGGCTGGTGGGTGGGGCAGACATCTGTGAGCGGATCTCACACCCTCCCAACCAGGACCTGCAGGGCCAGTCCGGGCTCGAAAGAGAGATTTTGGACCCAGGTCCCCTGCCTCAGAGAACCAGGGCCGGGCAGGACTAGGCCTGGCAGGTCCCAACCTCTTAGAGTCTCGGTGTCCTTTCTGCAAAGTAGAGACTCTAACTCCATCTACGTTGAGTCTGGAGAAAGTGAGGACGTAGTTTGCTGTCCCTCAGCTAACATCAAATGGCCGCAGCTGGTGGAAGTCGTGAGCACCCACGAAGAAGGAAACGGAAAATGGGGTGCCATACTGGCGGAAGGGGAAAGAGGTACTGGGCTGGAGAACCAGAAAAAGCCCCCAGGTCCACACCCAACCCTCCGGGGGGAAATCTTGCCTGCCAGCTGCGGCCCTGCTGAGGCGTCGAGCACCTCCCACACGGCTGCCAGGCCCGTGCCCTGCCAGGGCCAGCAGCCACTTGCTGTCTCCAGAGCTTTGGCTCCACACCTGCAAGGCTGCCTCCCTGCCAGACGGTGGCGCTGCGGCCTGCCGTGGGCGGGGCGCGGCAGGGAGCCTCCAAGCTGGGGAGCTCACCCCGACCCCCCGCTGGGACAGGTGCTGCTTCCCAGCCCGGCAGGGAACACTTGCGGGGGCCCAGGAGGTGATCCCATGTCTGCTGTTGTCTGCACGCTGACCACCAGCCCACCCCTCTAAGGTCTCAGACCACCCTCGTACAAGGTGGGGGTCCTGCTCTGGAAATGCACCCCATCCATTCTGCAGTAGGACATGCCAGGAGGGCAGCTGCTTCTCAAGGTAAGAGAACAGGGTGAGGGCGAGTTTAGGAAGGAGTCGTTGGCCAGGCCCAGCCACCCCTCCAGGGCCCACAGGAGAGGGGAGCCGGACAGAGCCCACAGCATCGAAGACCCCGGCCACAGCCACGGACCCCCGCGGGGCCGAGGTGGGTGCCGCGCCATGACCCACGCAGATACAGGAGCCAATGCGGGATGTGGGCCTCGCCTCCCCACCTGCACCCTGCCCCAAGCTGGTCCTCACGGGCCGGCTTCATCACAGCACAATTTTATGTGTACACTTCGGTGAGATGAACGGCAGGGCTGGGTAACCGACACGACACGTGACACTGAGCATTTCTTGTCCCGAAGGTTGCCTTGCCAGCCTCCCGCCTTCTACGTTTAGCCTCTTCGCTACTGTCACATAAAGAGTCACACAGCCCACTCGGCAGAGGTCCACTGTGTGGATTTACCACAGCGTGTCCATCCAGTCACCCACCAGAGGGCAACTGGGTTGGTCCCAATTTTGGGCTATTTCAAATAAAGCTGTTACAAACATTTGCATATCAGTTTTGTGTGGACGGAAGTTTTCATTTTTCTTGGGAAAACACCTGTAAGTGGTACTGCTGTCATATATGGTAGATACATTTTTACTGTATGAGAAACTGACAGGCTGGTCCCCAAGCAGCTGGCCATTTTGCATCCCCTCTGCCCATTGGAAAATTCCAGGTGCTATGTTTTCATGCCAGTTTTTTAAGTTTTGGTCTTTCCAGTGGGCGTGTGGTAGCATCTTGTTAATCATGTGGAACAGTTGTTTGATGTGCATATTTGCCATTCAAATCTCTTATTGTTCAAAGGGTTTTATCCAAAGTCCAAGTGTGGTGGCTCATGCCTGTAATCAATTCTAGCAATGGGGAGGCCAACAAAGGTGGATTGTCTGAGCTCACAGGTTCCAGAGTGAGGCCCTGTCTCTAAAAAAAAAAAAAAAAAAAACCAGGCCTTGTGGTGGGTGCCTGTACTCCCAGCTACTTGGCAGGCTGAGGCAAAAGAATTGCTTGAGCCCAAGAGTCTGAGGTTGCTATGATGGCACAGCACTTTACAGAGGGCAACAAAGTGAGACTCTGTCTCCAAAAAAAAAAAAAAAAAGTTTTGTCCAATATTTTGTTGAGCTATATATTATTGAGTGGTAAAAATTCTTTATATATTTCAGATACAGGTCTTGTATCAGAAATGTTTTGCAAATACTTTCACCCAATCTGTGGCAGGTCATTTTTCTTAACAGTGCCTTTTGAAGCATAAAGGTTTTTAATTTTGATGAGGTCCAATTTATTATTTTTATTTTAGTGTTTGTGCTTTTTGCATCTTATCTAAGAAATCTACGTTTAACCCAAGAACACAAAGATTTTTTTCCCCAGTTTTCTTCTAGAAGTTTTGTACTTATAACTTTCACACTCAGGTACATGAAACATTTCTAGTTAATATCTATAAATACTAAATAGCTAATCTAATTAATATTAGTAGACAGCATGAGGTAAGGTTTGAGGTTCTTTCTTTCCATATGGGTGTCTGATGGTTTTAGCACCTGTTGTCAAAATGACTGTCTTGCTCCATTAAATTACCTTTGACCTTCATCGGAAACCAATTGCCATAAACATAAGGATTTATTTCGGGACTGTTATTGCATTCTTTTATTTAAATGTTTTCCTTCATGCCAAAAGCATGTTGTCTTGATTGCTCTAGTTTTATAACGAGACTTGAAAGTGTGTCTCTCTTTATCAAAAAAAGATTTTTAAAGAACTGGCTGTGGTTCTGATTGAAACTGCATTCACTCTATAGATCAGCAGTTCTCAACCTGTGGGTCGCGACCCATTTGTAACAATGAAAATACATGAAGACATTAGGAAGGTTGAGAACCACTGCTACAGATCAACCTGGAGAGGCTGGTGTCTCAACAACACTTAGTCTTGGAATCCATGAACATAGTATGATTCTCCACTTAGATCTTTTTAAAATCTCTCTCAGTGGTATTTTATAAGTTTCTGTGAACAAGTCTCATGCAAATTTTCTTAAATATGCCCCTAGAATTTCATGCTTTTTGATTCTATTTGTAAATGCTATCATTTCTATAATTTTGATCTCTGATTGTTCCTTGTCAGTGCAGAGTCGACTTTGGCTTTGTATCTTGTGGCTTTGGTAAACTGGCTTGTTAGTTTTAGCAGTGCAACTGGCTTGTTGCCTTCAGCAACGTAGGATTTTCTGAAGGCAATAAGGTCACGCTCCTTTCTGGTCGGTATGCTTGTGCTCCTTGCCATGGTGACGGTGCCTTGGCTATGTCCACCTGGCACTGCTGAAACACGGTGGCCAACAGGAGACAATCTTGCTCTGTTCCTGCTCTAAGAGCTTTTAGCGATGCTAGTGGTGGGTTTTTTGCAGTTTCCCTTTATCAGGTTGAGGGACTTCTTCCTATTCCTAGTTAGCTGAGAGTTTGTATCGTGGTGTTAAATTTTGCCTAATGCTTTTTTTGAATCTATTGAAACGATTGTGTGGTTTTTCTGTTGATTTTGAAATGTTATACCAACTTTGCATTCCTGAAATAAGACCCCTAGGGTGTGTACACTTTTTATATATTGATGGAATCTACATGCTGAAATTTTGTTAAGGCTTTTGTGTCTAGGCTCATGAGAGATAGTGGACTTTAGTTTTCTTTTCTTGTTGTGTCCTTACCTGGGTTTGATACCAGGGCTATGACAGCATCACGTACAAAGTCAGAAAGTGGTCCCTTCCTGTGTCCTCAAAGTGCTTGTGGTAGTGTGGGTGTTTTTCTCCCATCAGGGTCTCTTGGACTGGGAACAGGACTTCTTGTCCCTATGTTACTACTGACTGAGGGGGCCTGAGAGCTTTGGCATCCAACCTGGCATGGCCCTTCTTGGGGCATTGCTACACCAGGTCCACTGACTGAGCTCAGTGAAGCCTGGCCATGAGCGGCTGTGGGAAGACAGGGGAGGGGATGCAGCATGCCATTGTCAAGGTGCTGAGTTTAAGAATTCAGGCAACAGACACAGGAAACGTGTAGTCGGGAGCTGACTCAGGACCCTGGACAGAGGGCAAGGCCGGCAGTGGCAACTCACAATCACAAACAGGCAGTATGAGGATGAAGGCTCAGGGTGGACAGTCATGTCTGGAGGACTTAAGAAGAGGGATCCAGATGGACTCCTGAAGACTGCCAATGGGCATGGGCTGCACAGACACAGAGAAGAGTGACAAGTGGCCAAAGAGGAATGAAAGGACCAGGGCATGGGACAGGAGTGGGCTGGAAACCGGGAAGGCAGTGGATTTCTTAGCAGCAAGAGTTACGGCAACCAGGAGCAGCCAAAGAATGGTGGAAAGGGTCAAATGCTACCAAAGGCAACAGGAAGACAAATCTGATATGCCTGGAAGACGGGCCAAGCTACAGCCCCAGCTCCACTGTGATTGCCCAGGCCCTCCCTGGCCTCCTGCTCAACCTCTGCACCTCCAGTCCACCAGCCAGACCTGACAGTTCCTACAGTCCAAGGTCCTTCCATGGGAAATGACTACCAACCCCACTCACACCACCAATAGCCTCAAGGCTGATCCTCCGTGGGCATCTGCCTGATGTCAGAACCCTCCCACCCCACAGGCCCTGACTGGCATTGCTCCATCTTAGCACTCACGACCTTTAAAGAGATTGAGATAGCCAGAGGAGAGGAGTGGAACTTGCCAGAGGTGACACCACCTTCGAGAGCACAGCCTCCGTGGCGGCAGCAGCGAAGGAACCCTTCCCTTCCATGCAGTCCTCACCCACCCCTTCCCATCCCTTCCCTCTGCAGCACTAGCTGAAGGAAACACGAGTGTTTTCCTGCAAAACACAGACGGTCCCTCCGATCTGGCCGGCTGTGTAGACCTTCCAGTAGCTCCTCTCCCCTGGGGAGCTGGGCCCTGCCGCACCCCCTCAATGTGAAGTGAGAAGGGTCTGCAGCAAAGGCTGAGGCACGCTGGCGGTGGCCTTCTTCTGTGACCAGGTGAATTCCTTGACACCCCTCACCCCCCACTGCGCAGGTCACCCTTGCATACCCACGAAATGCCTCTCTCGCACTGAGAAAGCAGAGGACCGCGTCCCAGCACAGCCTTAGCAGTCGCAAGGTCACAGCTTGGACACGGTTCTCGTGCAGCACTCCCGCACCCCCACTCTGCGTGTGGCACCCCCGCCAGCAGGCAGCACCCCTGTGCTCCGCATTGCACTCCCCACCAGCGTGCACCCTTGCACCTCCGCACTGCACCCCCGTCAGCGTGAAGCAACCCCGCCGTCGTGCAGCACTTCGACCCTGCGTGTGACAGCCCCGCCAACATGCAGCACCCCCACCCTGCATGCGGCACCCCCGCCAGCATGCAACACCCCAACCCTGCGTGCGACACCCCCACCATCGTGCAGCATCCCCACACTACGTGCGACACCCCCCCGCCCCGAACACCGGAAGCTCTTTGCCAAACCCAGGGGTCCCAATCTGCAGAGTAAAAACGCGCCAAGGCAGCCACTGCACCCCTCCCCATAGGTCACTGCCTACGGGATCCCGGGGCGCGCCTTATAGGCGGGTCGTGCGGCAGCGGGATCTCTGAGGTCGGTAGGGGCCGGGTGTGGCGGGCGGCGAGCGGGAAGCGCAAAGCCCAGGTCTGCGGTGTCCCCTTGGAGTCGGGTCTGCAGGAGCGCTGGCTGAGGAGTGGGGAGGGGCGGCGGAGGCGGGCTTCGCTGATTGGTCTGCACCTTTGATTGGCCGGAGCGGGCACCACTTGGTGCAGCCGCTGCCACCGGCTGCGTTCGCTCGGGCTCGGCTCGGCTCCGCTCAGCGGCGCTGTCTGGCTCGGGGGAGCGGCTCGTCTCCGTTCGGCTAGACTCGGCAGCGCAGCTAAATTCGGCTCGGCTCGGCTCCGTTCGGCTAATCTCGGCTGCTCGTCTCCGCGACGCGGCTCAGCTCGGCTCAGCTCGGCTACGCGGCCGCGGACGGGCGTGCGCTGGGGGCGCGGGGCGCGGGCCTCGGCGGCGGCGGCGGCGGCGGCGGAAGCCTGGTGCCCCCGCCCGCCCGGTGCTCTCGACGAGGCGGAGGCGTAGCGGCGGCCGGGCCTCGGACGGCCGCGTCGGATCGGGCGCGGGGGGCGCGGCGCGGGCGTGCGCGGGGGGCGCGAAGCAGCGCGGCCCGCTGGGGGCGCCGCCGGCCCGGTCAGCGCGGACGGCTCTCGGCGGACGCGGGCAGACGGCTGGCCAGCCCCTCCCTGCCCGCGCGCCCGGGCGCCCACTGGCCGGCGCCGGGCCGGGAGAGATGACATCGACGGGGAAGGACGGCGGCGGGGCGCAGCACGCGCAGTATGTGGGGCCCTACCGGCTGGAGAAGACACTGGGGAAGGGGCAGACAGGTGCGTGCGCGGCGGGCGGGGCCGGGTCGGGAGACCTGGGCACCAGGGGCGCGGGGCGGACGGGCGCGCTGCCGCTGGGGAGGCCGTGCTGACGGCGCTCCGGGCGGAGGCCCGGAGGGAGGCCGCGGGGCTGAGATGCTGCAGGCTGGCCCTGTCTCCGGCCCGAGTGGCCGCGAACAATGGGCGGCCGGTGCGCCCCCGTCCGCCTGTGTGCCCCCGGCCGCCAGTGCGGCCCGGTCCGCACGGCGGAGGCTCCGGAGGCTGCGCGGCTGCGGTCGGCCGGGCGCGGCCCAAGGACACGCGGAGCGGACCGGGCTCTCGGGCGGACGGGGGCGCCCGGGCCAGGCCTGGGCAGCGCCCCTCGGCTCCCGCTGCAGGTGCGCGACCCGGGCCGCATTGTGCGCCCGAGCGATGGGCCTATTGTGCGGAGGAGGGGGCCGAGCAGGCTCCCATCTGCCGTCTGCCGCGGCCGTGCTAATAGGCGTGCTGCCCGAGCAGCTGCGCCCCGGGCCGCGCGCCCTGGGCCGAGACCCCCACCTCCTTCCAGCGGCCTCTTGAGCCCCCCTGGCCAGGCCTGGAGCTCGCACCACGACAGAGGTGGGAGAGTGCAGAGATCTGTCAGACGGCTGGACAGCGCCTTCCTGTCCTACGCTGTCTTCCCAAGCTCCGCAGCCTGTGACTCTGCCCCTGCACTGCCCCAGGGGAGGGCGAGGTTCACTGGTGCTGAGACTGCATTCCGGGCCTGGCAGGGGAAGAGAACCTAGACCCACCGAGAGGAGGGTCTTCCCAGCTGGTCCTGGCTGTCTTTCCAGGCAGAAGGCTAGGTCCCTGCAAGGCCCAATCCAGGCCAGCAGTGGCCACGGCTCCCCTTGCATTTGACCAACTTTGCCCAGCCTGGCTGGGCCTGGCCAGCCCCCTCATCTGGCCAGCCAGGCGCGTTCACAGAGTGTCTTTGTGGCGGCTGGGCCTCAGCCATTTTCTTTCTTCTCCCAGGACTGGCCTGTGTCTTGGTGTCCCAGAGGTCCAGTTGGCACTGTCCGCTTTTCCTTCCTTTCTGAGAAGTTCCTTAGACCCAGGGCAGGCAGGGGAGTAGCAGAAAGAAGGAGGTTGTAATGGTGTAGTGGGCCCAGGAGGCCCTCAGCAAGCCCCCCAGGACCACAGAGAAGCAGAGCTGGGAGGTGGTGTTTAAGAAGGAAAGTGGGCCAGGCTGGACTCTGGGGGAGGGCAGCGGCCGGCTGTGATGTAACTCAGGCAGAAACAGCAAAGCATCTGCTGGGGGCTGGGGCACTGCCTTGCCCTGAGCAGGCTGCCCCCTTCCAACTGCCGAGGCACTGATGGGACCCTGGCCACTGTGTGGCACTGTGGGGAGTGGGGACGGCCCAGGTTTGAAGAGGAGGCAGCAGACAGCTGACGTTCACCTGAGTTCAAAATGTGCTAGTTTTCTGGTGGGAGCGATATCAGTCTGTAGGAACCTTGGTGAAAGAAGGGTCTAGCCACAGTGCAGGAGGCAGTGAAATAATCTAATGATTGTGCCAATAAAATGTTGTTATAAGGAAACATCAGCGTGTGAGCGATGACAACAATGAATTATGTGCAGGCTGAGAGCGGTCTCAGTGGGCAGGGGCTTTTCTCTGTACTCTTCCTTGAGTTAGACTGTCATGCAGTTAATTACGGGAGGTTTCCCCTATAATTTACATAATGAATACAAAAGGATGTGCCTGTGTGTGTGTCAACAAGGAGTTACAGTGTGATATTTAGAAACTCTCTGAGTGGAGGGGAGTGCAGACTCCAGCCCAAGCACCTGGAAGTTGTCCCCTCTCTGTTCTGATTGTCAAAGTACAATTGTCTTGCCCAGGAAGGCCCAGGCCAAGACTGTCCACTGGCATTCATCTTCCTGTCCCTGCGGATGAAGGAGTTCAGTGGATGTGGGGTCCCAGGTGTGCACCGGCCCTGGCCATTGGGCGGGCACCGTTTGGAGAGTTGCTACATCCCGAGGGAAAGAGGGAGACAGGCTTACACCAATGCCGCACACACTCCAAACCTGCCACTGAGCACATTCCTCCTGCTGGTCCTGGTGTGGCCAATTGTTATGAACCTGAGTTCCAGCCCACTTCTAGTCTGTGGCTGGCCTTGTTCATTTCAGACCTGCTGGTTCTTCACTTTCTCTCTGTCCAAGTCCTTTGAAATGAGAGCTGTTCCCCTTGAGGTAGCCATGGAGACGGAGGTGGTCCGGTGGCAGTGAGCTTCCTGTTGTAGCAGGAGCCTTTTGGCCCAGCTGACCAGAGGAAGGACATGGATCTGTGTCAAAATACTGCTATGGGGAGACGTGGCAGGTGCAGCCGCCCTGTGGTACCACAGCATCTAGTCCACCCCAATGCACCTACCAGTTAGCTCTGTGACTTTCTGAACAGAGCTGCCCAAGTGTGTCCTCTGCACAGCTACCCTATGCAGCTTTGGGTGTTACCTCTGATGGCCCGAATGCCCAAGCCCAGGCACGAATGAGGTGCAGCAGCCTTGGGAAGCCTCTTTACTGCCGGGGCAGGTGATGCTGGGGTAGGGGGGGGCACTGCCTGGGCTTTTCCCTTGATCTGAGAAGTACTTGGTGTGGCAGAGGTGGGACAGAGTCTTTGCCACAGGGGGCACCCTTGGAGGCTGGAGGGTAAGGGTGTGCAGGAGATGCTTCAAGTCCAGGCCTGTGCAGGTCCAGGACAGAGTGTCACATAATCCTGTGGCCTCATCCCTCCTGGTCATTGGTAAATGGAGCAGGGCACCTCCCTCCAAACCAGAGCTCAGCCCATGGGGTCTGGGAGGACCCCATAGAAGGAGGTGGGAGATGTAGACTCTCAGGGCTGTTCTGGAGTTGGGCTCATGGGGAGATGTGGGACCCTCAAGAACCCTTGATCCACTGGGCAGAAGAGAGGTGGCTGGGGCAGGGCTTTCCTGGCAGGGCTGCCTTGTGCACCTGACTGGGCTCTTGGGGATGAGGAAACCGAGTCCTGGCACTTGGTGCTCTGTCTTGAGCAACAGCTACTTGGGGTGGGCATAAGCCCATGGTCAGCACAGGCTGGTTTCCAAAACGGTAGCCCCTCAGGAGGCCAGCGCAGAGCCCTGGTCCTCACGCCTGCTTGTGTCCCCAGCCCTGGCTTGGCCTTCAGAGGACCCTGGTCCCCATGAAGTCATTGGGAAGGCCCATGTGGCCTCCCTTGATGCCCCGGGACACAGCCCCAGCCTTCTTCCTATCTTAGACTGTCCCCGGGAATAGCCCCCCCTTCCAGGCTCGGGACCTGGCTTCTGGTGGACTATTCCTATCAGAGCCCCTAGGCATGGGGGCTCTTGAACGGTGAGGGAGGCACACCTTAAAGGACAGGCCCCAGGGGCCCCTGTGGTCCTGTGCACCTCAGCCTTCACGTGCATCTGCCTGCCTGCCATGGGTTCTATGTGAGGGCTGTGCTGCAGGCACCCTGGGCGGAGGACACAGCCAGTCCTGCCCATGCTGACTGTGCATGGGCCCTGCCCAGGCTCCTCTGCTGTGGGTTTCCTTGACATTTAGGTGTCGGTTCTGGGCTGTCCCCCAAGACCCCCAACAGGTGCAGGCTGTGTGGGGAGGGCCTTCCAGCGTCATCTGTGGCTGGTCTCTGCTCTGCTGTCACCAACGTGGAGGGTCGAGTCCAGAACTGTCAGGGAGCTCAGTTCTCAGAGCAGCCCCCAGCTGCAGGTGGAGACAGGGTGCTGTACCCACTGTGATGGGCAGCTGGGGCCAGGCTCCCAGCCTTGTTTCTGGCAGAGCCTCACTGGGCTCCAGCTGGAGCCACCCACTATGGACTGTGTCTTGCATGCGGGTCTGGGGCTCCAAGGGGCTTTGAATCCTGCCCCTTTCCTAGCTGCCCTAGGTGGCCAGGGGTTGTCTTTGTCCTTCCTCTGGTTGGTGTGGGTAGACCCCTATGTCCCCTCCCCAGCCCATGGAGGATCATGTGGGCCTGAGCACATGCACCCAGTCCCCTGGTGATTTCTCCTGGTCTTGACTTGTAGTGTTGTCTGCAGTGTGACCCTGGGGTGTCAGGGGCAGCACCGTCCTCATTCTCACTCCCATGTGCCTTGCATCGGACAGCTAGTCTTCCCCAGGGCTGGATGCTGGGGTTGGCCTGAGTCAGCTGGCCACCCTGTCTGCTGCCATCCCTTTTCAGGAAGCCTGCGGCTGGCACTGGAGAGAAGCAGTGAGGAGCTACCTTCTCTGCCACCCACTGGCCCTGGTCTGGAAGGCAACAGGCACTGGTTCCCAGAGAGGAGATGGGCCAGTCACCCACTGAGGCCTCCAATGCCCGCTGTGTGGGGCTGTGCTGGCCCTGCAGGCCACTATAGCACCTTGGAGCTTAATGGCACAGGTCGTTCTGGGGCCCAGGGGCTCTGGAACCCCCGCCTGGGTTCTGGCCATCAGAAGTGAGGGACTGTGGCCTCGTCTGTTAAAATCAGGTCTCTCTTGAGCCCTAGCAACTGGAAGCCACGTTAGGCAGGCGGATAGCAAGCTGACCACTGGGGCTGCATGGGAGGGTCCCTCTGGCCTCCCCTGGGTAGGTGGCCTTCCGTGCTGCCCACACCATGCAGGAAGCCAACAATGCATTGACCAACCCTCTTTGGTGCCAGGGCCACTGTCCCCTGGGGGGACGGCTGATGTCAGGCGGCATCGCAGTGGGGGTGGGTTGGGATGGCCAAGCTGCCCTCAGGCCTCCCCCAGGCCTTGCCCCAGAGTTGCTGTGCCAGCTGCCTGGCACTCTGATGAGATGGAGGCTGGGCCAGGCCAGGACATAGGGACAATGCAGGAATTGTGCCCGGCCGGGTGCTTCGCAGGGCCCAGCCCGCTCGGTCCAGGCCTTGTTCTGCTGCCTCTGAGGGGCCAGTGTTGTGGGGACACCATCTGTAGGATGGCACTTTCAAGGGGCTCCCCCTTTTCCTGGGTACCTCCACTTCATAGGTTCTTTCCGTGTTCAGCCCCACAGCTCAGGGATGTGGCTCAGCCTGGGTCCCCCTGAGCCCTAGGTGGTGACTTCTTTCAGGCAGATTTCAAGGGTCACAGACATCTGTTCGTCCAGCCAGACACTGCCCTTGGTTCCCAGCTCGGTCCCATCTGCCCAGGGAGTGTTGGCCTGTGAGGACATAGCCACCATCCCCAGTGGCCATGTCATCCTGTGGGCTTGGCAGAGGGAGAGTGGACAGCTCTGGGTCCTTGTGGCTGTGGGCTGGCTGGGATGGAGGATGGGCCCCCAGGGCACTTTTTCTGCTGCCCACCCACTCTACCGGGCCCAGACCTGGAGGGCGTCTTGGACAGTGCCTGCATGGGTGAGGCTTAGAGCTGAAGGTGGGGTTTGTGGGATCGGGGTGGGGGGGTCCTGCCTGGTCAGGAGTATGGCCCCTGAGGGACAGTTTGGCCTGGGAGCCCCCAGCTGACTCCACAGCTGCTGGGCAGCCCCTTGCTTGGGCATAGGATCAGGAGGGGCCTGGGTGGTGGTGGGGCTGTCAGCTGGAGCCACAGGGCCGTGGGAACTCAAGCCTCCCCATGATGGTTCCAAGGCCCCATGGCCAGAGCCAGGGTGAGCTGCAGGGAAAGGGTTGCCTGGGCAGAGTGACCAGAGGTCTCACCACGCTGGGGCTGCTGTCCTTCCTGAGCACCACTGGTGCTGCCCCTGGCCAGGTGGTGCTGGGCAGGCAGCCCCTGGGCTGGTTCTTCATGTTCTTAAGTTTCTTTGGAGGCTAGTGATGGCTACTCAGCTTCTTCCTGGGCAGCCCTTAGGTGGCAACCCTGGCCCCAAGCTGGAGATGGTGGCCAGGTGGGCAGGGATGGTTGGAACCTGGGTCTGCAACAGCAGGCGAAGCTCCCTCCCCAGGTGGTGAGCTGCAGCCCATTGGTGCGGCACCAGGAGCCCCCAGCCCCATGATCCCCATTGGGTATAGCCTGGGGGTTCCTGGGGGACACCTTGAAGTATGTGGAGCATCACAGAGCCCAAAGCCTATAGCCCTCTGCACACATGGGTGTCCAGGGCAAAGCCTCTTCTGAGCCTGGGGCAGGGCAGGGTCCCTGGTGTACCTCACAGCTGAACCTTGGCTTTTGTCTTGTGCCATCTGGGGTCTTCAGTCCTTCCACATGCAGTTTTCAGGAGCTACAAGAATGGCATCTCCAGCCAGTGGGATCTGGCTAGGCTGCTCCATCCCAGGCCAGAGCTGGGGAGCATGCGTGACTGCCTGTGGGTCTGTGCCAGCTTGTGTGTAGAGCCTCCCAGGTAGCGCTGCCATCAGGGTATCTGACTGAAAGCCCAGGCTGCAGCCAGGTGGGCCTCAGCTTCCCTGTCTGTGAAGTGGCTCTGTGTGGGTCAGAGGTATGGTGCAGGGAGACTGCACTTACACAGGCTGAGCCTGGGGCAGGGCCGAGGTTGGCTGGGTGGCATGTGCACCAGGATGCCTGTGAGTGTGCAGAGCGAGGCTGGACAGGGTCACCACATCTGCTTATCACTCAGCTGATGGCGCTTGTTGTGCTGTTCTCATTTTGGGAGTGGTAGGCAGAGAGCCACGTGGAAAGCTGGGCTGAGCGGCTGTGCCTTGCCAGGGAAAGACAGCAAAGCAAGGGTCCTCAGGGCTCAAACTGGTGGCTGTCCCACCTGCAGGCTCTAGGCTGGTGAAAGGGGCTTGTCTCATCCCTGACCCTTTGCCACTTGCTGCCATGGTGAGGTGACTAGGACACATCCCTGGCCTGCCTATGTCCTACTGACCTCCCACCCGGTCCTACCTTCTGCCTGGCAGTTGTGGAGGGCACTCAGGGTGCAGGGACATGGGTCTGGCACAGGCCTGACTGTATTTTCCTGCTGTCATCCTGCCACAGCTTCCTTTGTCTGTGAGGCTGGAGGTGGGGGTGGGGATTCCTGTGACTCCGCTGGGGTTGAGGCTGCAATGGGAATGTGGATACCAGGTCTGGGTGGACTGTGGGCTGCAGTGCTTTCAGACTCAGAGGTAGAGGTGAGTAGCCTAGATCTGGGAGCACCCCCAGCCTCAGCCTATGCACATCTGAAACACACACTCTTGAAAACCCTGAGAAATTAACACTAATTTCTAAAATCAGCAGAAATCCAGCTGGACACTGGAACTTTGACTTTAGAGGAATGTTGTTTGGGCCTGGACCTCGGCTGCTGGCTGGTCTCTCTGTCAGGTGCCTAGTGGCTAGCAGGGCCCTGGGCTCTGTTTGGAGGTGGTCTTCGGCCCATACATCACCCTTCATCAGCACTCAGCACTGCCAGCGCCAAGCCAGGCTTGGTGCTGCCTGGGGACAGTGGCCCACACATCCTGGAACATTCTCCAGGGTCCCACACGCACAGGTACAGCCTCAGCAGGGTAGATACCAGGTGGGAGAAGGGGCTGTTCCACTCGGCATGTGGGGCTGGCCCAGGGAGGGCAGAGCAGGCTGGGCGGGCCTGGGCCCACGGTGCGGGTGGATGGCAGCTAGGTTCTGAGGGAGCCGTCCTGCTGCTCTGGGCTGTAGCACCTCCCAGCCTAGGCTTCTGCAAGACTCTGGGCTGTGCGCCCCCCTCCTGGTTCCCACTCCAGCCTGGCCTCACACAGGGTCGCTTCTGCATTAGTGCCCGAGGCCCCCACCTGGGGCACTTGAGAGCGGCAGGAGGATGAAGAAGAGGCTGGGCGGGCCTGCCACCCCTGGCCTCATTGCGGTCGGGCTCCTGTCTGTGGCCTCAGTGTGTAACTCACACGTCACTTGTGAGCAGTGGGTGCAGGGCTGCCCCTCAGGGTCTCCTTGGCTGTCCGGCTGCCAAGACCACTGCTGGGCTCACACAGTGTGCTGCCCCTTCCCTGCACGGCCTCCAGGGGAGCAGCCTAGGGCATGTCATCCTCCCAGCCTATGCAGCTGGGCACTGCCTGTGAGTATGCCCCTGGCTTGTGGAGACACTTGGCACACTGGCTGCCCCTGCCCACCTCACGTCTCCAGAGAAAGTCGCATCAAGCCCCAAGGCGCCCCCTTTCTGCTGTGTCCTCTGGGTGGGGATGCTTGGGGGAGACTCACTGGCCTCCAGGAAGGGGAGAGGAGAGAAAGGCCTCATGCCCTGCTCTAGGTGGGGGTGGCCTGGGGAGCTGTCCAGCAGGCCGTGCTGAATGAAGCCCCATGTGTGCCTCCCAGGCAGAGGCATGATGACTCCAGTCCTCACTGGCCTGGACAGAGCTACGCGCAGGCCTGGGCGTCTTGGGCGGGTTCCCAGATGGGACTCCTGGTCTGCTTGCAGGGCCAATCACCCAGCACTGCTGGCACTCGAGGCAAGGATACCTGGGGACCCACAGAGCCAAGGGGGTCTCCCTGAGGGTGAGGAGACCCGCAGGGCTCCCACGGGGCTCCCTAGGCAACCTGGGAGCAGCCCCGGTGCTTGGTGTGGGAGCCACAGTAGAGGATGGAGCCGCATGGGAGCCTCTTCTTTCAGAGCTCGGTGGCCCAGAGCAGGAAGTGGCTGTGGGCTGGATGGGCTTGGTTGAGGCAGAGTTGGCCTGGAGCCAGACTCCAGAGGGCCCTGTGTGTGTTGGGGTCTGTGTGCCTGAGGGTCCTCTGGGGACCCCTGCAACCTGCAGGCCTTGGGCACTAGAGGAGGGGCAAGACTCATGCCCAAGCCTTCCCACCCCCCTGGGCTGCCCAGGGTCAGGGGTCTCCTTCCAAACATGAGGTATTAGGCAGGGCACAGGCTTCATGGGGGCTGAGTAGGGCAGATGGGTCAGGGTGGGAGGGCTCGCTCAGAGCCTGGGCTGGTTGACCCTAAGCCCCAATCCCCAGGGATTTGGCATTAATCATAAGTAGCACAGAGAACGTCCTCCCACAGATGCCGGGATGGCTGAGGACATCTGCAAATGGCTACAGTGGCCCTAGTGTGGACATGGCGGGCCTCACGCTCCCAGGGAGGGTTCCCCTAGCCCCTGACCTGTGGAGTGCTGAGAGTCCACCCCACACCACAGGACCTCTGACCTCGGGGGCTTGTGCACACCATCCATCCCACTGTACCCTCAGGCAGCATCTGCTGGAGGGGAGGTCTAGCTGCATCCCTTGAGAGGCCACCAGCCACATCTCTGGCTCTCAGTCATTGTGGGGACCTCCTGTCCACCCCCACTTGGGTGGGGTTCTGAGCTGCGGGAGCCCTAGGCTTGAGGATGGGCAGGGCAGATGGGACCCAGTGGGTTGGAGCTGGCTATGGAGGCATTTTACACCCTCAACAGGTGGACAGAGCTCCTTATTACCTGTTGGATAGACTCTGGACACCCTGTTCTTGCCCTGCCTGGTGTCCATGACAGCTCTGGTGGGGTCCCCGTGCTGGCAGGTGGGTGGTGGGCTCTGTTCTAGTGGGGGCAGCCTGGAGCAGGTGCCCTGCTGGCAGTATCTGGGCGTCTGATGGACAAGCCACAGAGACGGAGCTGTAACCAGGTGGCAGAAGCATGTGTGCTGGGCACTGGTCCCCCAAAGGGTCAGAGGTTGGGGTGGGGGGTACACAAGGCACCAGGCCCCTCTCATACCCTGGGCTCAGGTGCCCACCTCCTGGAGGCCCTGGCCCCTGGGAGGGTGGAGGTTCCCAGGGCTGGAACAGGTATCCCATCCCCCACCCTCATCCCTCTCCCCACTCTTCCAAGTCAGAACGCAGCTCAAACCAGGGATAGATTTGCTTTGGCCAATAAAGGAGGAGCAGAATTCACGTCTGCCCACGTAGTAGTTTCCAGAGCCGGCTCCCCTGCCCAACCCCACCAAGAGGAAGCCATGGTAGGAACACAGCGCCTCCAGTCTGGTGCCTGAGGCTGGGGACAGGGTCCTGGGCATCCTGGACACTGGCCTGCCCTCTCTTCAGCTAGTCCCTGGGCTGGCTTCTGTGTGTCCCCTCCTGTCCCTGGGTCCCCTATGTCTCCCACCCCAATGCCTCGCCTCCTGGTGACCTTGCTGTCCTATCATGTCCCCTCTTTGGGGAGTGGGGGGTCACCATCAGCAGCCCCCCAGTACCTGGGGGAGGTTAGGGTGAGGAAGGTGCCTTGAGGAAGCCCATGTTCCCAGCCCCTCCCTGCATGCCAGCCTGAGGGCAGAGGTGGCGGTGGCGGACATCCTGCCCTGACCGTTGGTGTGGCCACTGGCTCTGGAACCACAGGGTACTTGGGGACTGACACTTATGTTTGGGGGAGCAGACAGTAGGGGTGTGAGCCTGCAGCTCTGCCTCTCCCTACTCTGTTGTCCGCTGCCCACTAAGCAGATTCTGTTCTTACCCTGCTAGAGATTACTACATGATGGCACCTCTCTGGCCCTAATCCACACTGCACCCTGCAGGCATACAGCGTCTGGTCTGGGGAGTGGCCTGGCCAGCCTGGGACCTCACCTCTCCCACCCATGAGGAGTCAGGGCTGCAGCCTGGGAGACTGCGTGCTGCCCTCACTCAATTTCCAAGCTGGGGGCAGACTCCTACTGGAGAGGGCAGCTGGGTCCTTCCCTGCCCTGAGCCCCACAGCTGTCAGCCTTTGCTTCTTCCTGACGTGGCCCAATCCACCACACGTGGGCCCCAGGTGACCTGCACATCTGCAGCCCTCAGCAGTGGCCCTGGCCACCCGTCCAGGGCTGTCACTGTTCCTGGCTCCTGAGACAGTGCTTACCTGGCATCTTCCTGGAGGCTGTCCTCCTTCCTGACCCTGGCTGTGTCCTGTTCCTGTGTCCCCCACACTCCTCTGCAGTGTGCTGGCCGCCAGCCTCTGTCCAGGGCTGCTGCAAGGCCCCAGAACACTCAGGGTCACAGGACCCACGTGGCTACCTAGAGCATCTTAGGAGGTAAACTGAGTCGCATCCCTCACATGCTGCTCCCCACGTTTCCTGGTAGGACCCCCAACCTCCATCCCTCTAGCCTCTGCCACCTGCAGTTTGAGCCCCGCCGGCCCTGGGCCCCTGTGCATCCTCTGGCACTCCTGCCATGTAGCACCTGTGACCCAAGTGTCGTCCTGCTTGGCTCTGCCATCTTCCCCCACCGGGAGTGGCCAGATAAGTGTCCAATTGCAGGGTGACACCAGCTGCCCTGGGGCGACATAGCTTCAAGGTGGTGGCAAGAGCCCTGGGCCAGGGAGGCTGAGCTGTGCAACCCCACGGTTGCCCTTGTCACCACCCAGCAGTGGGGCCAAAGGTGTCCCTGGGGCCCTGAGGCCCTCCTGTCTTAGTTGGCTTGTGCTAGGTGTCCCCGAGTCTGGCAGGACCTACATGGTACAGCAGGACATGGGGCACAGAGCCACACACTGTGGGGGCACCAGTGCTCAGTTCACCAGACAGGGCAGGTGTCAGCCAATTCTGTCTGGCACGTGGCCCCTGTGCTTCTAGGGGGTATGGGACCCTGGGAGAGGTCGACGGGTCTTACTGTGCACTTGGGCAAGAGCCCCTGGGGCCCATCTGTGGAGGCCAGGCGTCCGCTGCCTCTGTGAGTAGGTTTATAGGCCTGTATGTGTGGGGGGGATGCATGTGTCTGTGTGTGCGCCTGCCTGTGCAGGTCTGTGTGCCATGCTGGGGTGTGTGTGTGTGTGCCAGTGTGTGCAGGTATGTGTACATGCTGCTGTGTGGGCTAGTGTACATGTGTGTACATGTGTGTATGTGTACATGTGTAGGTCAGCATGTGGATAGGGTAGGTAGGGCGATCCTTGGGCAGATGTTGAGTCTTCTGGGCTTCTTCAGAGAATTGCCTCTCGTGTCGTGTCATTAGCTCGTTAAAAGACAGCAGGGTGGTGGTGAGGTTAGCTGGTCAGAGCTTTTACATATGGAGGGCCTTCCATTCTGCTGAGGCACGTGTGTCTGCCTCACGGGGCTGCTCAGTGCCCGTTCCACGTGATTCCACTTATGGGACGTGCCGTGGAGGCAGCCACGCTGCCGGCCCAGGGGAGGGGTTGTGAAGGGCACAGGACACTCAGGGGTGTTGGCATGTCTGCCCCCCTGGCTGGCTGCATGTGTGCACGTGGTTCAGAACCCTGGGCAAGCCCAGGGCACAGGTCACTCAGGGGTGTCGGCACGTCTGCCCCCCTGGCTGGCTGTGTGTGTGCATGTGGGTCAGAACCCTGGGCAAGCCCTGTAATTTATGCAGCCCAACTGTGAGAGGCAGCCGAGAAAGGGAGCCTGGGGGGCATATCAGTGGCTCAAGACACAGAAGAGGGAGGAGCCGTGTTGCTGGTTCTGCCAGGACCGCAGCCCTGGGCTGTGGTGCCAGTTGGGTGGCCAGTGTCGCTTTTGTTGTTGCCATGCTCTGTGGTCCCCTGGAGCTTACTTGGGGACAGAAGTACAGTGGAGCTATGAGGGGACTTGGGGCTAGTCACCTGCTCGGGTATCACCCTCAGGCCGAGGCGGGCCTTTGAGGGGCTAGTCCTGGGGTCCTGAGCAGGCCTCGGGGCTTCAGTGACCGTTTGTATGGAGGGCAGGAGGGCAGCCTGGATGGTCTCAGGCTGAGGTTAAGGCCCCACTGTTTGCTCTTCCCGTTGCCATGGTGACAGATGGAGGCTGGGCTGGGAGGGGCAAGTTAAGGGGAAGGGAGAGCCTGAGGCTCAGGGTGTGGAGACCAATGGAGCCCCCCAGGGGAGCGGGGGTGGGAAGCTGATGGGAGGGTGGGCTTTCCTCCTCCTAGCCTCACCTCTGGGTCAAGCAGATTGGAAAGGGGCCAGTGTCCCCAACCTGGACACCCACCATGAGTCTAAATGGGGGCATAGCTCTGCCTCAGTACCACCTGGCCAGACCACTGACAGCAGGGACGCCACCCTGGGGCCTAGGGACAACCAGCCTGTGTGTAGAGGGAGGGGCCGCACTTCATCATGCCCAGCTGGTCCCACTCCCAGGCCACCTGTTGGCCCCTGCTGCACTGGCCACGCCTCTCCCAGGTCAGACTAGGCCTTCCTACAGAGCCCGAGGACCCCAATACTCCCCACCTGGCTGCATCCAGTCCCGGTGTGTGAAGGGACACAGCCTTGCTAGGAGGCTCAGAGCCAGCAGTCCTGCCCTGGGTGCCTTGCTGAGCCTTGAGCTGCACCACCCCCAATATCCCTGCAATATTGGGGTGGTGCCTTGGAGGGCTGTGGGGATATAGGGAACACAGGGGCCAGCTGGGCCAGGGAATCCAAGCGTGGCACCGTAGGGGTCAGGCCTCAGGACCAACCGCGTGGCCACCATCCTCCTGGCAAGTTAGCTCCTCTGTCTGGTGGCCTCTGGGTTCTGCTGATGTCCACCCCAATCCCACACCTGCTGCTGTCCCCAACCCCATAGGGGAGAGAGCAGTGGGGCCAGGAGGATGCTGCAGCACCCCTCACCCCATCCAGGTCTGGGTCTCCTGGGAAGAGTGGGCAGGAGGCGGCAGGGCTTGTCCCGTGGGACCTGGATGACCATGCAGGCCTTGCACGTAGGGCCCAGACTTGGCTTCATGTAGCAGAAGCTGCTGGTGCTCAGCAAGGACTGCGTTTTCTTGGCCTGTTCTTGCGTTTTAAAACAATTATTCATTATTTTTAAAATAATGTATCTTCAAATTTAAAGATATTCAGGTATTTCATGTATGAACTAAAGATTTGCACAGATAAAAACATCATGCCCTGATGGCGCCTGTGGCTCAGCAAGTAGGGCGCCGGCCCCATATACCGAGGGCTGCAGGTTCAAACCTGGCCCTGGCCGAACTGCATCAAATAATAGCTGGGCGTTGTGGTGGGTGCCTGTAGTCCCAGCTACTTGGAAGGCTGAGGCAAAAGAATCGCCTAAGCCCAAGAGCTGGAGGTTGCTGTGAGCTGTGACTCTACTGAGGTTGATAGAGTGAGACTCTGTCTCTACAAAAAAAAAAACCTATCATGCCCTGCATTTGCCATTGTTCCATTGTTCTAAATTCTACATGCACAATGTTCCCAGAGGTCAGGCAGGAGGACAGTTAGGGAGTGACCAGGGTGCCCCTCCGTCTGCACATCTCTGCAATCTTGGGGCTCAGGGACGTCACTACCCCATGGAGCTTTGAGGTCCCAGAGCACTAGGAGCTTTCTCTCTAAGGGGGGTGGAAATTACTGGGATTCTGGGAATCAGTGCAGAATTCAGCATCTGTCAGAGGGCAGGGAGCCCCACAGCAAGTTGAAGGGAGGCTGGCACAGACAGCTGAGCTGGTAGGCAGTAGGCACTTAGAACTAGACCACGGGAAGGTTGAGTTTTGGGAGGGACTTTTGTTTTAACACCAGCATTGTTCAGAATTGTCAGTGGATGGTGATAAAAAGTAGACTGAATTTTCTTTTTTTTGTTTTTTCACTCCATCACCCAGGCGGGAGAGCAGTGTCATCACAGCTTACTGCCGCCTTGGACCCCTGGGCTCAGCGATCTCCTGCCTCAGCCTTCTGGAGTACTGGGAGGTACTCACCGCTGCCCCTGGCCCTCTTTTTTTGTTTTAAATTGAGATAAAGGGCTGGGCATAGTGGCTCACGCCTGTAATCTCCACACTCTGGGAGGCCAAGACCATCCTGAACAAGAGTGAGACCCCCATCTCTACTAAAAATGAAAAAACCGAGGCAAGATGATCGCTTAAGCCCAAGACTTTGAGGTTGCTATGAGCTATGATGTCACAGCACTCTACTCAGAGCAACAAGTAAGACTCTGTCTCAAAAAATAAATACTTTAAAAAATAAATTGAGGTGAAGCTCACATAATGTCACATTAGCCGTGAGGAAGCGCACGGTTCAGGGGGTTGGTGTGTGGTCACCACCTCGCCCGTCAGCACTCACCCGGGAGCCTCTGATAAGCTCCCTGTTCTGTGGCTTTACCTACTATGGACAGCCTTGGGCAGACCAGTGTTCCTGGTCCTTTGGCTCTGTGGCTTCGTTTCCACAGATTTGGGGACGTCCACTGCTAGCTGAGACCAACCCCAGACCACATCAGGCACACAGGGGGCCTTCCCGGGGGGCAGAGGCAGGTGCTATGGGCCATGACCTGCTTGGCATGGCCACTCTGTGCTTCTGGGTCTTGTCTTTGCATTTTATGACCTTTCATGAATCACAGTTAGGAAGGTTTGTTCAGGGCTTCTCAAACTCGCAGTGGTGAAGGGCGAGTTTTTTTTAAAGTTCCCAATCCAGTACTTCGGTAAAATAAAGGAAAAAATTAATATAATAAAATGGAGTGAGGGGGGAACCCAAAGCCTTTTGCAGCAGGAGTCCAAATGCACAGTTTACTCAGCTCAGCAGATGTAAGACTCCCCCTTGGAACCACCTGATGTCTGCTGCTGCCCCTGTCCTGGGCCCCGTCCTGGTCTATAGGACTCAGGGCCATGGCACCATGTCCTGGCCACCCAGAGCCACTTCTTTGAACTACCTGTGGTCCAGATGCTCCTGGCACTTGGCACATCCCAGTTTCAGTGTCTGTGCTGGGTAGTGCCTGGTGACCCTGGGAGGAAGAGAGGACGTCCCCCAGCATAGCACTGTCCACAGGGCAGCAGGGCCTCTCCTCTGGGGGACACATCTCCCCGTACTTCTTGGTGCCTATGCTGACAGTGACTTTTGCTTCAGCTTCTTAAAGCATTTCTGTGTGTCCTTCTGCCACCTTCTGGGGTTTCCCTGCTGGTTGACTCTCAAAAGCTAAAAGATCATAAAGAGGCTTCCATGATGGCCACGTGGACCTACGACTCTGTCTGGACCCTGACCCATGGCCATAGGGCTGGGCCGTGGGCCTGTGCTGGCCACTCTGCTCTGAGGCCATTGAAGGGTGGGAACACTAGGGGCAGGGAGGTCTGTGAGGCGGCTCCTTCCATAACGTCTCATGTGAGTGTCACCTTTGAGTGTCCTGCAGTTCCAAATTGCCTTTCTTTTTTCTTTTCTTTCTTTCTTTTTTTTCTTTTAGAGACAGAGTCTCACTATGTCACCCTTGGTAGAGTGCTGTGGCGTCACAGCTCACAGCAACTTCCAGCTCTTGGGCTTCAGCGATTCTCTTGCCTCTGCCTCCCGAGTAGCTGGGACCCTTCACAACACCCAGCTATTTTTTGTTGCAGTTTGGCTGGGGCAGGTTTGAACCCATCATCCTTGGTATATGGGGCCGGTGCCCTACCCAGTGAGCCACAGGCGCCGCCCACCTTTCTTTTTTCCTTGCACCATTGATCCATTTATTATAACCTTACCTTTAAAAAAAAAAAAAAAGACAGTCCAGAGATGGTGGCACTCTGTCAAGTTCCCCTTTCGTCCATCTGGCAGCCTCTGCCCCAGAACCTTCTGATCTCCTGCCCCTGATGGCCCTCCTGGGAGAACTCCTGTGCCTCAGAGTCTGAAGTACAGTCTGGCCACCAAACTCCCCGCTCACCCCCCATGCCGATGTGGGGTGCCCTGTGTGGTCAGCTTTATCACAGCCCCTTCCACATCCATCAGAGCTCCTCCAGAAACATTCTCCTTGAACCTGCATCTCCCCATCTGCTGCAATCCCGCCACCCTGCAGATATGACCTTCCCAGTGCCCAGCCAGGGGTCGCTGCTGAGTCCCGGCAGCATCTGACCCTGCTGGATGGAGTGCCACTCCACCGCTGTCCACACAGCCCAGCCCACTGTCTGCTCACCTGTTCTCGGTCCTCCCCAGTGCTCAGTGGCCCTTCCCTCCAGGCTGCATGTCCTTACGCTCAGAAAGGCTTCGTGCAGGCAGTGTGGGTTGGGTCTGGGTCTCCTCTGAGGACTCTCCCTGCTGGCTCCAAGCTCCCAGGGGTATTTAAGTCCCTTACAGTCAATGTCTTGCTGACATGGTTTTGTTTCAGTCCTGTTCTTTGCCATTTGTCCCATCTCTGAGCCTGTGCCCCCTTTCTTTTCTTCTTTCACATCAGCCAGGTGTTTGAAAATATTTACTTCAAAATACCATGGGAGTAAAAATGCTTTGGAGTACACCATCACCCGAGCCGGCTGCAGGTGTGCCAGCTCCCAGCAGGACCCCGGTGCCTGCTCGCGGCCTCCTCTGCTTTCCCTCCCCTTCCCCTCCTTCATCTCCACTGAGTTTCGCTTCCCTCTGTGCTCCTGTGCCCATCAGTTAGTTCCAACTTAACAGCGAGTACAGGAGGTGTTTGTTTTTCCATTCTTGAGATGCTTAGGATAATGATTCTAACCCTTCCTTTTCTGGAGCTGAGTAGCGCGCAGCACCTGAGTTAACTGCTCAGGGAATGATGGGCGCCTGGGTTGATTCCACATCTTTGTGCCAGTGAACTGTGCTGCAGTGAACATTCGCTGTCTTTCTGATAGGAGTGACTGCTCTAACGCTGGCTAAGAATCATGTGGGGCTGCTGGACTGAAGGGTGGGTCCACTGTGAGCTCTGAGGACTCGCCCTGCCTGCTTCCAGCTCCCAGGGAGGCTGTGCTGATCTGGGCCTGGGTCTGAGCTCAGCTTGCCTCCCTGCTGGGCCATTTCTTTAGTGATTGCTCTCAGGTGGTGATTCTCAAAGTCTTATCGCCCCCTCCTCCAGGGCCCTGAGATCTTGCAAGGTCCATGAGGCTGTTATTTGCCTCAACCTAGGGGCGTCTTCCAGAGGCCCATGACGTCTTCTTTAAGGCACAGAGTAAGAAAGTTGACAAGACATGAGACAGCCCCGTTCTTCTCATGGATTCTTTGGTTTTAAAAGGCATATGATTATTTTTTATAAAAATGTTTCTTGTAAATTAATATACAATTAATGCATATGTAATGGGCGGCACCCATAGCTCAGTTGGTAGGGCACTGGACACACACCGAGGCTGGTGGATTCAATCCCGGCCCTGGCCAGCTAAAACAACAATGACAACTGCAACAAAACAATAGCTGGGCATTGTGGCAGGCGCCTGTAGTCCCAGCTACTTGGGAGGCTGGGGCAAGAGAATCACTTAAGCCCAAGAATTTGAGGTTGCTGTCAGCTGTGACGCTATAGCACTCTACCCAGGTCAATAGCTTGAGACTCTGTCTAAAAAAATGAAAAAAATAGTATACATAATGGTTTATTATTTTTAAACCGACTAACATTTTTTAAATTTCTGCTCTAATTTATTTTGCAATAAATACAACCACATGAACAAAAGCCTGCCCACCTCTACAGCAGTTTGTAAGAACACAAAGGACCCTGAGCCCAGGAGGGCTGTGGACGCCTGACTGCAGCTGAGCCGGACATGTGGGCTCCACTGCAGCACAGCCTGGGCCTCCGTGGGCACCCAGCGCCGTCTCCTCACTATGTCCCAGCATCCTCCTGCTGCCCCACTTTTCAGGAACAGAGGTTCAGGGCTCCTCAGCACCTTGGCTCCTCCAGCCTCGTGCCTGCTTGGGCCGTGCTGCCCTCCATGCAGGCAGAGGAGCCCCACGTCCACTTCGCTGGGCTGCACAGCTGCCACCTTGATGTTGAGGCTGTTCTCGCTGGGTATAGAATTCGCAGTTGGTGCCTCTGGCAGGAAGGCGGGTGGGGCCCTGAGAGACAGCAAGGGTCCGTCTGGCACCTTTCTGCACCTTCTCTCCCAGAGATCAGCTCTGCAGGGATGCGCCCCATGTGGTCCCACCTGTCTGTTCCCCAGAAGGTGCAGTGAGCTCCGCGGGCAGACATATTTAAACATCTGGAAAGATTGTTGGCTTTTCTCTCTTAAAATGCATCCTGCGCCCTGTTTCTCTGTCGGCCTTTGTGAGACGCAGTTAAGAGTGTGGGGCTGCCCTGACGTGCCTCTGCCTGGCTCCCGCCTTCTCACTGCCATATTTCACCTTGGACAACATCTGCTGAACTTCCTTGGAGTTTACCAGTCCTTTCTCCTGCTGGCAAGTCAGTTTGGTGGAGTTTTTTTGTCCATCCTTTTCTCTAATTGAAAACATGTATGTTCATAATATTATCTTACCCTTTTTTGGAAATTCTGGTATTTGGGTCAGCTGTGGCCTGCTTCTGTCGGCTGTTTTTCTCCAGTGCAGGTCATACTTTCCCATGTCTGTGTGTGTCCTTGCTGCTCGCCACATCCTGTTGGTCCAGAGCAGCGGAGCAGCCCACGGTTGTCCGGGACACATCTTTCCCTCTGTCAGGCTGGGGCTGGTTGGTCTGGTCCCCGTGGGGCTCCACTGGGCCGGGGCTGACTGCCCAGCTCCAGTCCAGCATCTCCAGGGTGTGATCCCCAAGGCGCATGGGTATATTCTTTCCTTTCTGTTGTGTGTTGAGTGTCTGTCTCTGAGGGAGGCTCTAGGAACTCCTGTCCCAGGGCAGGTGCCAGCAGCCTGGTCTGGGCCTCCTCTTGACTGGGGCACTGCTGCGTTGGGACCATCGGGCTTGCAGGGTTGACATCTCCACTTATTTCATCCTGTCTTTTTCTCTTCTTGCTCTGCCTTATTTTCTCAAAATCTTTAGTCCTTTTTTAAACAATTTCTTATTCTAGCAGTAACTATTTTTAACATCTTAGAGCCTCTTATTTTCTCAACCTTTTTGTAGATTTCTTGTCGGTAGATAAAGCAACTTGTTAACTCCTAGAAAATTGATATAATAAATAGGAAGAAATTTTTTTTTTTTTGAAATGCATGTTCCGTGATGGTCAGTTCCTAAGATGTCCACTTTCAGGCTAATGGGTCTCCTCCCAGCCCTGGTCACATGGCCATTTGTTCACCTGAAAGGGAGCCGGGCTGGAGGCCGGAGTCTTCCTCACTGACAGGCACAGCTTCTTCCCAGGGCTTTGTGGGATAGGCCATCACCCAGGGGTCAGTGTGCATGTGTCCTGCTGGGGCCAGCTGGGGGCACATGTCCCTCACTTTCCCTGAGCTTGGTGTGGAGGGAGGAGGTCAGCACTTGTTCCTATCTGTCTGCAGCCCCCTCCCTGGGACTCCCTGGAGACAGGGGCCCTGCCTGTGTTCCTCCTGAGGCTTCTGGAATGTTTGGAGATGTCCTATCCCTACATGCTCCCTTCTAATCCAAGTGAATGGGAGGATTGTCTGGCTGGAGCTAGGCCTCTCCATGCAAACCCTGCCTGGACCCCAGCTCCCTCCATCACCTGGGCCAGGGACCTTGCTGCAGCGAGGTGGCCAGGTGGCCCTGGTCTCTGGCCCCACACAGTCAGTTGCCCTGAGGCTCCTCTGTCCTTGGCTCTGGTAGGATTGGTGCCTCATTGCCAGGCTGCATGTGCATCACCATTGTCTTGGGGAGGGGGCCTGTGTCCCTGGCTGGGTGCTGGCAGGTGAGTCATTACCTGGAGCCTGGTAGGGGCTTCTGTCTGCATCCTCCTGTTGAGTGCAACCGAGGGGCTTTTGGAAGCAGCCAGGGGCCTGCCGACATCTAGGGCCCAGCTAAGCCACTTGGTCCCCTTGCCGATGGGGACCCAGCCTGGACACCTTGCACTGCAGGGCTATGGGGGTCCTCACTCTGTCTCTCCAACTGTGGGAAAGAGGTGTTGGGGGGCCCATGAGGCTGATGCTGCCGAGGTCCCACCCCAGGAGGGCAGCCACCATCTGTCCCTCATCTCAGCCCCCTTGAGGAGTGCCACCCCTCCCTGCTGAGTCCCGTCAAGCAGCAGAAGCCTCCTCATATTTGGGTGCTGCATGGGGAGGGCAGGGAGTGAGGTAGAGGCGGCCAAGCCGCTGTAGCGCCTGTGATGTATTTCAGGGCTTAATTAATTTAATTTGAGAGGTTCCTTTTCCGAGTGTGAACAGTTGTCTCCCAAGAGACGTGGCTACCCTCTCCTGCTGCAGCTTCTGCCTGACGCTGGTGGGCGGACGGCAGCAGTGAGTGCTCTACCGAGCTAGTGCCAGTGTGTGCAGCACCTGCCGCCCCTGTCTGGGTCCTCCACCTAGGGTGCCCCCGTGGGGTGGGGGTGGGCATCACAGGACAGAGGAAGCTGCTGGGTGATGGGAGGAGCAGGGCAGGCACTAGTGAGGGGGCTGAGGCCCCTAAGGCAGAAACCAAACCTACCAGCCCAGCACTGGCCCCCTCTTACCCTCCTCCAGGGCGCTGCCTGGTAGTAATGCAGGGCAGGGCAGGGTACGCCTGGGCTACTGGGATTAGGGGTTCCTTGGGCCCAGTAGTCCCCGTGGGTGGGATGCAAGGCCAGGAGACGGGTGGCCCAGTGCACTACTGGGGATCACTGCTGACTCATGTGCCCAGGCTTGGGGGCCAGCAGCCCAAACCACAGCCTGACTCCCAGGCTTCTTACTCCCTGGGAGTGTAGGTGGGTGGGGACCCAAGTCGGACCAGTCAGAGGTGGGATGGGGACTGTCATTGGTGGGGACAGCCAGCTCCCACCCCCTACCTGTGCTCACCGGCCCGCTCAGTGGGCATGTGAGCAGGTGCCGGAGAGCACAGGTCCTCAGGATGTGGTTCCCATAGCAGCCCCCCCGCCTCACCTAAGACAAGGGTCTGGCTGAGCTGGCCTTTGAGCTGTGAGCTTTGAGCTCCCGGCCTCGCACAGAGGTGGGCTGTCCAGTCAGGACACAAGGCTCCTCGGCTCCACCTGGAGGTCCTCTGCCCAGCAGGCTGCCCAGTCCTAGTGGTGGTGCTAGAGGGGCTCCCAGTGGCCCTGGCTCCATGTGGACTGGACAGGTCCCCTCCTGCCTCTTGGTTTCTCTGCCCCTTTGCCCAGCCCACACTGGGCTGGGGAGGGTGACAGGGTAGAGCCTGTACCTACCAGCCGCCCCATACTCTGAAGGCTAGCTGACCTGATAACACAATGGCAGGGCAACGAGCCTCAGGGCTGCCCAGACCTGGGTTTCTGAGAAAGAGGCAGCACTTTGTGCAGGTAGAGGGCAGAGGTGAGCTCATGGGGACCTCAGATCCGGCCACTCAGCGACATTGGAGCAGGAGCCCAGAGCCTCCTGCCTCAGTGCCTTCATGGCACAGCCAGCAGCTTGGCCTGAGGGGGCCACACAGAGTGCCTCCCAGGGTGCAGGCCCCAGTCCCCTTCTACATAATGGCTGAGGCTGAGCTGGGTGAGGAGATCCTAGGAGCTCCTTGGGAATCCTTCCAGATGGGCAGGAGCTGCACCCTGCCAGGCTCGGACACACCTGCCAAATGTGCC
Organism: Arctocebus calabarensis; assembly: GCA_963573935.1. NCBI lineage: Eukaryota > Metazoa > Chordata > Mammalia > Primates > Lorisidae > Arctocebus > Arctocebus calabarensis. Next base: position 38,767 of record CAUYON010027636.1, read on the forward strand.
AGGAGACTCCACATTTGTCACTGTGCACCACGAAGGAGCCCTGTTTGAATCATGCCAAGAGATTTGTGATTAAAAGCATGTCGCATGAGCTGCAGGTGGCTTACATAGCTCCTCAGGGCTGTGTGCTGTGGCAAACACCACACCCTCGGGCCTGAAACAGCAGAAACGTGCCCTCTCTCAGCCCTGCCGGCTGGGAGTCCATGGTCCAGACACCACAGTGCGGTTCATCCGAGACCCGTGAAAGGAGTGGGGGGCTCTAGCAGCTGCTGCCACCCTTGGCATCTTCATCCTGGCCTCATCCTCACAGAGCGTCCTCTGCACATATATCTTTGTCCAAATCCCCTCTGCCTGTGTCTTGTAAGAGCGCTGGCCACTGGACTTAGGGTCCACCCTGAGTCCAGGGTGGTACCATCCTGAGAGCCACCGTCAATCACTCTGCAGAGGCCTCTTTCCAGATTAAGTCAGGCCTCTGTGTGTTGGGACGCAGACACTTCCCTTCTGCCCAAGTCTGAGAAGCTGCACAGCCAGTGCTAGGCACCTGTGTCAGCCCCGCTGGGAGCCAAGGGAACAGCACCCTGTTGGTGGTTTCAGTGTACCCAATGAGGTGAGGTCAGGACCCCTTCCCAGGGGGCAAGGACGTGGCAGGAGGAGCTTACTGTGCGTATATGGGCATACAAGACCTTGCCAGGGACCCGGGGCAGCAGCCTAGGCAAAAAGGGCCATGCTCACCACTTCTTTAGGAGAGTTGGGAGCCTTGTTGGAGACCACAGACTTGAAGGGATTGGCTCCCAGGCCCTCTGCTGCTGGTACTGTGTTGTTCCCTGCAAAGCTGTTCCTCCCAGTGTTGGGCATGGCCTGAGCACAGCTTGGGAGTCGAGACCAAGTGCACTCACCATCTTTGCTGTGTGGCATGTCACCAGGGCTTCCAACACTAAGTGGCTTGAGGCCACAGAGGCACCAGGTCACAGTCCCCGAGGGCCCTGGGCATCAGGCATCCCAGAGTGGCCGAGGAGGGTGTTCCAGCTTAGGGTCTAGTGCAGAGGTCACACGGGACGGGTTAGAGGCTGCAGCTCCTTCTCATGTGGACTCATGCTGTGGCGGCCAGGTGCCTTGGAGCCCTGGAGGGCCCTGAGGGTTTCTCTGCTGTCTGCATCATGCTTTGCCCAGGCTACCATGCTATAGTGTAAGGGGACCACACAGGGGCCACTGGGAGGGAGAATTTTACTGTGTCTGGAGCGCAGACTGACTAAGTGGACAGAAGAGCCAAGACTGGGCCCAGGGGTTGCAGGGGCAGGTGCAGTCGGGCCTGCATATGCACACCTGTCCTTCCCTCTTCCTCCCAGCTGGCTGGCCCTGGGCACCTCGAATACATCGGAGCCCACCTAGGCCTTTGGCCTCCACTTTCTTCCCTCTTGGACTGAACCACGGTGTGAGTGGGGGGCATGTCAGGGACCTGTGAGGCTGCCAGGAGGGGCTGGGAGTACCCACACGCAGCTGCCTGCACTGGCCCTGGGCATAGCTGGTGAAGCCCTATCCCTTGAATGTGCAGGAGACTCTTCATGCTCCGGGGGCCTGCAACCAGTAGGAGCAGGAACCTGGACGTGTTGGTGCATCTGCCTGCCATGGGTCTTGCTCCCCCAAACCCTGAAACCTACAGGGAAGGGCATCATTACCTGACAGGCCCAGCACACACTCCCCTGCACTCTGTCCTTCTCCCTCGCCCCGTCACATTCAGCACCAGGGACAGCGGCCTAGCAGGGCTGATCCAGCTTCCCTGTGCTCTGTGGTCCTCTACCCACTCTTGCGTGCCCCCCCACGGGGTCCCCTCCTCCCGTCATCTCCTGCCCCACGGCCCTCCCCTGCCAGTCCTCCTCTTTGGCCTCTAGTGAGTGAGTCACCTCCCACACTTTTTTCAGAACTCACTTTCTTCTGGGTGAGGGGACAAGATCCCCAGGTGGCCCTTCAGGCAGACACCCCAGGCTGGGCCACATGGTGTGGGTGCACAGTGACAGCCTGGCCGCCTCTACTGGGCAGACCTCAGGCCTCTGGAGAGCTGACTGCTGGAGAACAGGACGCTTCTGGGGCCTTGACAGCACTGAGTTGGGAGCCGGCTCTAGCCAGTCTCCACACCCACCTGGCCCTACGAAGCCCCAGGCCAAGGGGCTGCCCCTCCCTTCAGCCACCCTCTGCAGGTTGGCCTGTCTGACTGTCCCCAAGAGGGCCGCTTCCTGCATGGGTGTTAATGTCTAACAGCCTCATTCTTAGTGCCCTGCCTGGCTCTGGGAAGCAGGGCTTGTGACGGATCAGATGTGCCTGCAGCTCTGCAGCAGCTGTAGTGTGGAGGGAAGTCATGCCAGCCGCCCAGTTGCCCCAACCACAGACCATCAGCTCTCAGCCCTGCCCTCACTCCTGCCCAGGGAACAATGCTCCGTGGGTGGCATGTGTGTGTTGGTGGTGGGCTTTTGGGCCTCGCCCGAGGAGGGTGGGGCTACTCTGTGAGGAAACAGGACACGGGTGTGGGGTGCTAGCTGGCTCCTCAGCCTCAACCCTGGGTCTTCCAGGGTGGCAAGGGTGGGCTTGAGGGGCTCTAGGTACTGGGAATTCATGGAGCCATCTGTGAGGCCTGGAGAGTCAGCTGGTGAGGGCCACACCTGCCCCCTGTGGGGGTCATTGGCCACAAGGTCAGTGGACTGAGTGGTGGCCAGAGAGAGTTTGGGGTGTAGGACGTCCTCTGTGTGTGGGGGAGGGCTCAGGATTCGTCAGCCAAGGGCAGGCTGGCTGGAGAGGCCTGAGGGAGCCTCGAGGGTGTCTGCACAGGTAACCAGCTGCCCCAGGGGCAGAGCTGTAGGGTCTAACAGGTAGGGGGAGGGGTATGCTTGGGGTGCTGAGTGGGGCTCTCCTTCGCAGGCAGCCCCAGCCCCCAACAGTATACCCCGTGGTACAGGCTGGTTCCACCTCTGTGTGCCGGGTCTGAGCTGGCAGTTTCTCCCGCCCCGCGCTCCAGCCCTGGCAAAGCCCTGCACAATTATCCATGGCACCATGCACTTTTCCTCTGTGTGTGAGAGTCTGTGTTTATGCAAAGACAATAATTAGAGGTAAAGTCACAATTGGAAAATGAGCCCCAGCAAGTTGGAGGCTGGGTGGTTAAGGGTGCCCATGCTTCCCCCAGAGCTTCTGTTCCCATCCCCATGGCACGTGACCCACTCAGGGAAGTGGCAGAAATGCTCGGCACCCAAACGTTCTGTCCCAAGGACCCGGGACCCAGGACACAGAGAGGGTCATCTCCACTCTGGGCATCATTGGTGTGCAGGAGTTTTCAAGGCATGGTAACAATGAAAGGACTTTCTGGGCAGAGGGGCCACACATGAAGGAAGACGGAGACAGGGTGGGAACAGCCAGAGCAAGGACAGCAAGGCTCTTCTGCACCCCGGCTGCCTGATGTTCATCTGAGCACAGGCAGGAGGCGGGAGGCTGTGGTCATTCAAGAGACCAACTGTCCCTTGCAGCCATGGGCTCCAGCCCACAAGAAGGCAGTGGACCCAACCCGAGACTGTGTCTCTGTCCCCTGAGGAGCCTCCCCCAGGAGAGTGTGGGGCCCTCACTTGTCCACTGACCATCTGAGACATGTGCCAGCTGGGCAGCAGGACCCTGAGTTTCCTCGTCTATGAGGTGGGTGTGAAACAGGCTCCCCCAAAACAGCACCCAGCCTAGTTGGTGCTTAGTGGCCTTCAATCAGCACCGTCCTTCTGATACTTAATTTCCAGAAAGTCAGCCCAGCCTGCTCACAGTTTGGTTTGTTTGAGACAGAGTGTCGCTCAGTTGCCCAGGCTGGGGTGCAGTGGCCTCATCATAACCAATGTAGCCTCCCCTCCTGGGCTTAGGTGACCCTCCCGTCTTGGCCTCCCCAGTAGGTAGCCCTTCAGGTATCACTATGCCCAGCTAAATTTTTTATTTTTTGTAGAATGAGGTCTTGCTATGTTATGCAGGCTGCTCTCCAACTTCTGAGTTCAAGTGATTCTCCCGCCTGGGCCTGCCAGAGTCTCGGGAGCTTCCTTCTGGCTCTGACACCTACCTCCCCCCCTTTCCTGCAGGCAGGACCACATTTTCCCACAGGGAGTCTGAAGGACGGGCATGTGGGGGTGCATATGGGTGTGTATATGTATGCATACAGGTGTGTGCACATGTGCATTGGGCATGTGCTGTGTGTGTGCCAGACGTGTGTACATGTGTGCATTGGGCATGTGTGTATGCTGTTAGACGTGTGTGCACATGTGCATTGGGCATGTGTGTGCCAGACATGTGTGCATGTGTGCTGTGTGTTGTACTGTGTGCTTGTGCACGGGGTGTGTGTGTGCGCCATCCCTGCACAGGGCCGGCTGTGCTATGCCCAGCCCCCTCCCATGTGGTCGCTGGTAAGTGCCTGTGGCCTGGGCCTGGGCCCCGTCCTGCGGGCTGCTCAGGATGTTCACGTGCTGTGCGAGAGCACTGTGGTTGTTCCTGCTTTTTTGCCCATGGCTGACCACCTCGTTCCCGACCCTGCATCTGTCTTGTGGGGTCCCAGAGCCACTCCTGGGTGTAACCCTAGCTGCTGAACTCTGCTGCAGCGTCTGTGAGTTTGCCTGACGGATTTTCAGGAACTGTTCCCCTTAGGGTGGAGGCTTTTGTTGCTGCTCAGCCTACTTTCCCACATGGGTTCAGTCCTGCCTTCAGGAATCTCCTCACCTGGGGAGCAGGTGGCCTCTGGGCTGGGGAGGGCCTCCCAGTATGGCAGGCACCCAGGGACTCCAGGTCCAGCCATAGCATGTCCTGGATGTGGTAGTGTCCTGGGCCACAAGTGGGTCCACAAGGTACTGAATTGTGGAGGAGGAAGCCCTCTGCACCGCCTCCCTGCTCCTGCCCAAGTGCTCTGTCTGAGTGGGAACTGGCCCCTAACCTTAGTGCCAGGTCAGAAGCAGCCAGAGGGAGGCCCTAGGAGCCAGAGCAGTCTCACAAGCACACCCTGCCTCCCCCACCACTGTGGAAGCCTCATCTTCTCACAGGGTCCTGGACCTCCGCTGGCTAGACCCTTCCCCTCTACTTGGAACAGAAGGGGGAGGCCTGGGGCTCGTGTATCCCCAGGGGGAACCATGGCTGCGGGCCTGGATCACACAAGGAGCTGGGTGCATCAACCAGGGCACCCCTCAGACCCGGAGTGGGACAGGGCACCACATCACAGCGGGGACCTGGGGGGGACCGTGAAGCCACGGCTGAGAGCAGGTGACAGGTCCCACGTGAACATACACGGCGCAAAAGGCAGAACCAAGTTGAGAGACTAGCCCCAGGGCTAGGGACATGTCTTGGGTACATATAATGAAGGGCTAATTTACTATGAAAAGCAAAGGGCTCTTGCCCATGGATGAGAAAATGCACACACATGTGTGCAGTATAAAAACCTGCAAAGCCACACAATCAGTCTATGTGGGAAAGATGCTTGACGTCACCGTTGGGGTGCAACATGGCACCCCCCTGCCCCATCGGGCGACCTCCTAGACTCAGAAGAGGCTCTTGGTGATGTGTGAGAAGCCTGGAAGGGTCCACGTCTGTTATAGCTGAGCAGAAATCCCAGTTTCCAGGCTCTGGGAGTCTGACACTCATGGGGTGGGAGATCGTGATGGTGGCAGGGCTGGCCCAGGAGGGGAAGAGTGAGCCCCCAGTGGACCCCCAGTGCTGAGGCCACAGCTCGGTCCAGCAGGAGCTCAGGGCAGTGACGAGGCTGTGGTGGCCGAATGTCCACACAGGGACAAGGCAGGTGCCTGGCTGTGACACAGAGGAGAGGGACCAGAGCACCCTGTCCTTCATATTGCCTTGTGCCTGTCCTGGTGTCAGGGGCCTCAGGTGCACAGGGATGTCTCTGCAAGTGTGGGTCTCAGGCAGGATTAGGGCAACAGTCTGTTGGGAGGGGGGCTGGTCCTGGACCTCAGCGTATCCTGGCTCCCTGGCCAAGAACCCCTGAGGCCCCAGGCTTCCAGAGGCCAAAGGGTAGACTCAGGGGAGGAAGCTGTGGTGGGGGCAACAGCCTCACCCACCAAGCTGCTCTGGACCACAACCAAGAGCTGAGTTGGGAGCTGGCAGCAGCTCCCTGCGGCTGGGGCTGGAGGAGGTAGAGGCCCTCAGGCGGGGAGCTGTGCAGGGCAGGCGCTGCTGTGTTGCTGGGCTGAGTCTGAGCTGCAGCCTCACTCTGCAGGCCTTGTGAAGCTGGGGATCCACTGTGTCACGTGCCAGAAAGTTGCCATCAAGATTGTGAACCGAGAGAAGCTCAGCGAGTCTGTGCTGATGAAGGTGAGGCATCAGCCGGGGCCACGCAGGACCTGCCACCACAGCACGAGGCCCCACGTGTCCCTTCTCTGGGTTGCCCCTCACGTTGCCCTGCCTGCCTCCCTGGCCTGGGGACAGGCCCTCAGCTGGCCAGTTGAGAGCTGTCCCAACCCACTAGGCCTGCTGGCTGGGCCTTGATGTCTAGTTAGGACCCAGAGGAGAGACCTGCCTCTGAAGGGTCCTGTGGGGCTGGTCTCCCTGGCCTGGCACGGTGGAGCCTGGCACCCCTGGGAACTGGACAGACCCTGTGTTGGGGAGGACACCTGAACTCCCCCCCACCCAGCCTGTCAGTGGAAATGGGCTTCGCAGGCCTTGAGGTTTTCTGGAAGCTGACCAAAAGCCAAAGGCTGTGACCAAGGCCCAGCACTTGAGCCAAGCGCCTGAACATTCTCTGAGGCCCTTCTGAGTTCCTTCTCCCCTAGCACAAGGCAGGAAAGGGAGGGTGGGAGCAGCTGGTCTGGGATTCATGGGTGCTACTGACGGGAGCCTGTGGGGTTGAAGGTCCCTGGCTAGTGGGGTAGAAGAAGTTCAAGTGGCTGAACAAGGGAGCTGAGGCACAGGTGGGTCTGACCCACCTTGAGGAGCAAGGCTCCCTGTGTGCACAGAGCCCTGAGCAAAGGGGCCAGCTGGCTGTGTCCCTGGTGGCACCCACCCAGGACAGGGCTCCTCATCAGAATGGGGCATCCTCTGTCCAGGCATGCCAGGGCCCCTTCTGCCTCTCCCAGGGCCACAGTACCAGCAGAGGCTGTGGGCAGGGACACAGGTTTCCCACAGGAGGGTCTGAGCCCTGGCCCCAGGCAGCTGGCCCAGGGATGGCCTCTGGCCCCCAAATGAGGCCTGGAGACTGACTCTGACTTTTCTTGGGGCACCACCCCTGAAACTGAGGCCCCAGCATCCAGGCAGCTGTCAGCCTGGTGCCAGGGTCCCGCAAGCCATGCAAACCATGTTCCAACTTCCCACAGGTGGAGCGGGAGATTGCCATCCTAAAGCTCATAGAGCACCCACACGTTCTGAAGCTGCACGACGTTTACGAAAATAAAAAATATTTGTAGGTATTGCTGGGTCTGCAGAGCTGGGGGCGCGGGGTGGGTGGCCAGATAGGCCTAGGGGGGCCCTGCTTCTCGACTGGCTTGTGGCCACCCTGAGGAGCTCACAGAGCCAGCAGCTAGAGGCCAGTGGGGGTCATGGCTAGCTGGGATCTGGGGTCAAGGGAGGAGAGTCAGATCATGCCCCAACCCTGCAGCCTGTACCCACCACATCTCTGGTGCCAGCAGAAATCGCTGTGTGTGCAGGTGGGCCTGAGCGGGAGCCTGAGCAACTCTTGGGAGTGGCTATGGTGGTCACTCACCAGGCAGGGCCCTCTGTGTGGGGACAGAGGAAGGAGCAACAGGGGTTGCCCTGGGGTCTTCCACCGTGTGGTCCTGGGGGTCCCAGTGATGCCCCCTGGCTCTTGGCTTGCCCCCAGTTGAGTGCCTGGAGGTGCCAGGCACCAAGAGGTCAGGAGTGGGTCGGGGGCTGCCCTGGTGGGAGGCCTGGGGCCCATCTGAGGACCTGGCCACGCTTAGCCTTAGCTATGCCCTGGCATTGGTTGCCCCCCAGGCCTTGGCCTTCCACTTCTATGGGCCCAGCGTGGCCTCCAAAGCTGGTTGCCAGCTTGTAACAGTTGAGGAAAAAAGTGTGGAGCAGCCCTGCCATGGCAGGCCACTGTCCTCATCACCATGGGCCTGGGGGCGGGGACAGATAGGTTCTCAGCCCCTATGCCTGAGCAGTGGGGTGATGGCTAAGGGCAGGGGTCTAGGTCCATACCTCCTCTGCTCCCACCTCCTCAGCTCACAAGCACCTACCTCACAGCGTCCTGGTGCCATCTTGTGAGTTTGGGGTGGGCTAGGGGCTGGGAGAGGCCCCATCCACACTCTATAGGGATCAGCCACTTCTATGCTTCTGTGTGATGGGGACAGCCAAGGGGAACTGCACTGCAGGGGACTCAGGGCCAGCAAACGCCTGGGATGGAGCAGGGTGTCCAATGCCCTTGCTGGGGTCACAGCCCAATGCAGCCCCCCCTCCAGCTGCCAGGGCACAGCCCCAAGGCAGCACCTGGGCCCACGCCAAGACCACTCCCGGGCTCAGCTCTGCTCCACAGCTGCCCGAGTGTGCTGTGGCCCCACATCCAGTCCTGAAGCCCTCACGGGAGCAGCCCTTCTGTCACCCATGTGACCAAGACTCCATGGCTGGCTCCTCCCCCGTCCCCCAGGCAGGGAGACTGTAGTCTCTCCTTATGCAGCCTGTGGGGAGGCCTTACCAGACACCCCATCACCCTGCCAGGAACACACACACCACACAGTCGCCACACGGAGTCCCTGCCTCGTGCTGCGGGTACCTGCAGGCACGAGGTCCTCTGCAGACCCAGGCGCAGGAAACTGCTAAGCCTCTGGGACAATTCCTACCTCCTCACCCCCAGCCCCCCACCCCCCCACCCCACCCCTGCCGCTTGGGCCCAAGACCACACGCAGCTAGAAAGCTCAAGGCTGCTGGGCGGCGCCCGTGGCTCAGTGGGTAGGGCGCTGGCCCCACATACCGAGGGCGGGTTCAAACCTGGCCCTGGCCAAACTGCAACAAAAAATAGCTGGGCGTTGTGGTGGGTGCCTGTGGTCCCAGCTACTTAGGAGGCTGAGGCAAGAGAATTGCCTAGGCCCAGGAATTGGAGGTTGCTGTGAACTGTGACACCATGGCACTCTACCAAGGGTGACATAGTGAGACTCTGTCTCAAAAAAAAAAAAAAAAAAAAAGGAAAGCCCAAGGCTGTCCCCCAACTGCAGACTTGCACTGGTCCAGTTCTGCTGAGGGGCAGCTCTGCCCTGGCAGCTGACTCCCTCCCTCCCCCAGGGCGCCTGTAAACTCCTATTTTCTGAAATCCCCACTAAGGGACCACCCAGGGGACCTGGCAATCTGAGGTTTGAACTACTCCAACACCTTAGCCTGGGTGGCCAGGGAGGGTTCAGCAGACAGTTCCAGCTAAGGTTCCTCTGGGGCCCCCATGGCCGGACCATAGCACATGAGACACCTACCTCCCACAGGTACCTGGTGCTAGAACACGTGTCTGGCGGGGAGCTCTTTGACTACTTGGTGAAGAAGGGCCGGCTGACCCCCAAAGAGGCCCGAAAGTTCTTCCGGCAGATCATCTCAGCGCTGGACTTCTGCCACAGCCACTCCATATGGTGGGATCCCTGCCCTGGGCTATCCCCCAGGGACCCCTTTCCCAGGGTCCCTCTCCCCAGGTGCCCCCATCCTTCTGGCGTCCCCTCCCTCAGGCATCCCCATTCTCCAGACACCTCTGTCACCCAGGCATCCCCATCCCCCAGGTACCCCATCCTCTAGGCATCCCCATCCTTCGCCCCTTCCCCTGCAAAGGACCAGTGGGCCTTTGCCAACATCCCATGGTTCTCAGGAAGGCTGTGCCAGGTCCCCCCCTAAGGGCTGTAGGATGCTCCTTAGCATTTACAGGGGCCCAGCAAAGCCTGTGGGGTTATCCACAGCAGATTTGATGGAAACAGAAACCCTGGGGCTGGCTGAGGCCACCAGGATGCTGCCCAAGGATCAGGTCTGGGGGCCAGGCAGGCAGCTTCTGATTGGCTGCCTGTGATACCACCAGACTGATCTGCCATTGGCTGCTGTTGGAAGTTTGGGGAAGGGATGGCCCTGGGCTGGGGTCTCCCTGGCCAGAACTGGCCAGGTCAGCTCTCTGAACTCCCCAGCCACAGGGATTTGAAGCCTGAGAACCTTCTGCTGGACGAGAAGAACAACATCCGGGTCGCGGACTTTGGCATGGCGTCCCTGCAGGTGGGCGACAGCCTGCTGGAGACCAGCTGCGGGTGAGTGGGGTGAGTGGGGCCACCGCCATGCTGCACTGTCTGCAGCAAGGTTAGGTGGACACTGCAGCCTGGGGCCTGACCAACCCCATCTTTGGCACCCTCAGCCTCCCGTGTGCAAGCAGGAAGGTGAGGCACAGCTGCCCTGGACACCCTGCCCAGCTCAAGGCTCCTGGCCCTGCCAGGTTGAAGCTGGGACAGGCTTCCATCTGCATACCCACTCTCAGCCGTGGGGCCCATCCCTGATGGGCTCGGGGCACAGACAGCACACTGGCCTCCAGGCCTAGTCTCCCCCAAGAAGCCTGTGGGGGTCTGGCCCTAGTGTACAGTGTGTCTGGGGTGCGAGAGCAGGTCTGGGTGGGGCCGGTGGCCAGGCCTGGTGATAAGTCCTGGGCCTCTGTTTCCAGCCTATCCCAAACCTACTGCTTTTGCTTTCAGGTCCCCCCACTATGCCTGCCCTGAGGTGATCCGGGTGAGTAGCCAGCAGATGTCCCTGGGGCCACAGGCCAATCCCACTGGGCAAGAACCTGGGGCCCAACTCCTTCCCAGACCCTCTGCCCTGGCCCCTAGAACCTTGGGCCCTGTGCCTGCCAACGCCCTGGACACTGCCATCCATAGGGGGAGAAGTACGATGGCCGCAAGGCGGACGTGTGGAGCTGCGGTGTGATCCTGTTTGCCTTGCTGGTGGTGAGTCTAGACCCCATGCTGCCCTGGCAAGAGCCGTGCTTCCACCTTGCTCAACCCTGTCCCAGCTGCCCTAGCCGAGCAACCAGGCCAGCCCACCAGCCCCACCCCAGCCGGGCCGAGCCCTGCCTCCGCCCTGCCCTACCTGGCCAGGCCGTGCCTCACCCCAACCTAGGCCCTACCTACCCTGTGCCTGCACCCTCTGACCACCACCGCCTGCAGGGGGCGCTGCCCTTCGACGACGACAACCTACGGCAGCTGCTGGAGAAGGTCAAGCGGGGTGTGTTCCACATGCCGCACTTCATCCCACCCGACTGCCAGAGCCTGCTGCGGGGCATGATTGAGGTGGACGCCGCGCGGCGCCTCACGGTGCGTCCTGCCCTCCCTGACAGTCTCCTGTGCCCTCCCTGTGCCAAGGCCTCCTCCAGGGCCCCAGGGCTTCAGTGTAGAAGGTGTGGCTAGGTGTCCCCATCTGTGCCTGTGTGGTGCCCAGGTTCGTGTGTGTGGAGGGACATGTCCAGAGGTGTGGGGCTTTGCCCAGATGTGTGGAGACACATATACTGGTGTGTGGAGACGTGTCTACATGCCTATAGGTGTAAGGCATTGCCCAGAGTTGTGTGTCGGCATGTCTGCAGGTGGGTGTGTCTGTAGGTAGGGAGGCATCCTGCAGGTGTGTAGGGTCATTGTGCAGGTGTGTGGGGACATGTATACAGGTATGTGGGGCATTGCTCAGGTGTGTGGGGACATGTCCACAGGTTTGTGGGGTGTTATTGAGGTGTGGGGGGCATTGCCCAGGAGTTATGCAGGTATTATGGGCAGGGGTGTTGCCCAAGTGTGTAGGGAGATTGTGCAGGTGTGGAGGGTGTGTACAGGTCTGTGTGGTTGGCATGTGTGAGCTTGTTCCAGGTCTATGTTTTGGTACATACACAGGTATGTGTGTACCTGAGTGTGTGGGGTTGGGTGTGTGCACAGGTGGGTGACAGACCTGTGCCCGTGAGCGTCCTATGGCAATGGTGACCCCTATTACTGCCATCGTGCCTCTGGATGCTCTTGGGGCAAGGCCTCAGGTAGTGTGAATGGTTCCCGAGTGGCCCCACCAATTGTGGAGTGGGCACCGGGCCAGTCACTCATGCTGGCTTCCTCCAGGACTGTCCAGGAAGGACAGTTGCCTTCCACCCCGTGAGCTGCCCCCGAGTCAGGGTGGGGAGAAGGGGCCTCCTGCTCTCACCTGCACCCAGCTCTGCCCTGCCACACAGGGGGGCCAGGCGCCCAGCTTCAGCTCCTTCTAGCTGCTTCCTGCCTTGGGTCCCTCCTGGAGCCCATGGGCCTGGCCCCCGGCAGCATAGGTGACTGTGCCTGCTGTGACTCCAGCTGCCCCGCCTCACCTCCCCTCTGCCCAGGCCCCTGCCCTGCCTGGCAACCCTTCCCAACTTCTCTCTTGCCCTAGACCCGCATTTCCTCCTCCATGTGGGGTGCAGGACAGGGTGCTGGCTGACCTGTGGGACACAGCCCCTCCACTGCTGCCCACTCCTTGGCCTGCCCTCCCCTTTCGCTCTCCACACCCCTCCCCTCACTTCCTGCTCTATACTAACTCCTGTTTCTCTTTCCTTGTAGCTAGAGCACATTCAGAAACACATATGGTATATGTAAGTAGCTCTTCACCCACTAATCACCTGCTTGCCTGTCGCTGTGGCCTGGAGGCCCTGCCAGGGGCACTGGGGGAGGGCGCAGGCGAGTGCAGGCCCTGCCCCCACCCCGGCCCTCTGTGCGGGGTGCGGGGGTGCGGGCAGGACGCAGGAGGCCTGCAGGGCCGGGTGCAGGGAGAGCGGCAGGACCTGGGACCAGGCGAGGGCAGCCTCCCACCCTCCGGCCTGCTGCCTCAGGGTGGGGAGGAGGAGCCTCAGCCAGGCCACCAGGAATGATGGATGGTGGGGTCTGTGTCCACAGAGGGGGCAAGAATGAGCCTGAGCCTGAGCAGCCCGTGCCCCGCAAGGTGCAGATCCGCTCCCTACCCAGTCTGGACGACATAGACCCAGACGTGCTGGACAGCATGCACTCATTGGGCTGCTTCCGGGACCGCAATAAGCTGCTGCAGGACCTGCTGTCCGAAGAGTGCGTGGGGACCTTGCGGGGGCGGGAGGGCAGCTGCTGGGCATGAGGGCACGTGTGCCAGCACCCACACCTCTCCTGCTGCAGGGAGAACCAGGAGAAGATGATTTACTTCCTCCTCCTAGACCGGAAGGAGAGGTACCCAAGCCAGGAGGACGAAGACCTGCCCCCCCGGAACGAGATAGGTATGGCTCGTGAGCCTGGCCCTGCACCCCAAGGGCCAGGGCCACCTGCATGACCACCATCTGTGCACAGACCCTCCCCGGAAGCGCGTGGACTCGCCAATGCTGAACCGCCATGGCAAGCGGCGGCCAGAGCGCAAATCCATGGAGGTGCTCAGTGTGACGGACGGTGGCTCCCCGGTGCCTGCACGGCGAGCCATCGAGATGGCCCAGCACAGCCAGAGGTATGCGGTGTCCCCTTCCTGGGTTAGGTTACAGCCCATTCCCCTCACAGGCTGCCTTGGATCCAGACTGAGGCCACAGTGTGGGGCAGGGCTGCAGGAGACACTGGGGCTAGCTTATGACTGCTGCCTCTGGTGGGGTCACTGCCACCTCCCCGGCCCCTAAGCTGTGTCAAGTGTGGGAGTGGAGCGTTTTTGCTGCAAGGGCAGTGTGGGGTGGTAGTTGCTCTGTCCTCTTCTGGGACTGCCCCCCGCACCTCCATGGCAGGTGCCACTGTGCAGGGTGAGTGGCCATTTCCTCCTTCTGTAGGGGCATGAGGAGCACAGAGCCCTGGACCTGCCCGAGGCAGCTGTGGACCTGTGTGCTGCACCCTGGGGGGTGTAGCCAAAGGAGGGCCAAGGCCTGTCCTGGCATCTGCCATGGGCAGCTATTGTGTGGAGGGCCAGGCTAGTGCCTGGCTGGGGCCCTGACACTGACCCTTCAGCATGGGGGACTGGGCTCAAGCAGTTGGGGCTGGGAGGCCTGGGGCTGGATCCACAGGAAGCCGGTCTTGTCCCCTTGTCCACCCAAGGCCCAGCAGTCTCTTGCTGAAGACCCTCAGTGCCACAGCCTGTGGTGTGCTAGGGAGGATGCCAGGACAGGCTACACTGGGCTCTGGAGGATTGCCCTGGACACACAGGCATCAGGGCCCTCCATCCTCTGGAAGCTCTAGTCCCCCTCTGGAAGGGGCCCTCTGGAGAGGAGTCTCAGCCCCATACTGTGTCCTCAGGTCTCGATCCATCAGTGGAGCCTCCTCAGGCCTGTCCACAAGCCCACTCAGCAGCCCCCGGGTAAGTGACCATAGCTAGTCCCAGGCTACAGGGCTGCATCCTCCCCCTGTCCAAGTGTGCCAGGGTGGGGGGGACAGGCTGCTGCCGCCCTGCCAGGAAGTAGTCCCCACGATGCAGAGGCTTGGGGCTCAGGCTACTCTCGCTAACTGCACGTTTTTTTGTTTTGTTTTGTTTTCTCGTCCGTCACTTGTTTTCCTTTGTGGCAACCCCGCCCCCCACGCCTGCTGCTTCCCCTGCTCACATGCATCTGGTCCGGGGCATGTGCATGCGCGTGCATGTGGTGGGCGGGCTGGGCCTCACCCTACTGCTTGCTGCCTGTGTCCCCGTAGCCTGTTAGAAAGTTTGTTCTGCCCCCCCCACTCCCCACACCGGCCCGTGCGGCCTGCCCCTCAGCCACCTCCATGGAGCCCGAAGCTTGTCGAAGTACCTCACAGCCTGGACACATCCTCCCTCCACAGGCCGCCCCACGGCCCAACCCCAAGACCCAGACCTTGCCGTGCAAGGCCAAGCTGACCGACAGGCCTCTGCAGGGCACCAAGTCCAACCCGCTCCCAGCCAGCACCCAGGCCTGGCCTCCCACCACCAGCCTGGGCCCCACCCGGCTCCCTCCCACCGGGACTGAACCAAACACCAAATCTGTCCCCACCATACAGGTGACCCCTCACCCCTCACCAAGGGGCAGTCCCCTCCCTACCCCCAAGGGGACGCCTGTCCACACGCCAAAGGAGAGCCCAGCCGGCACACCCAACCCCACACCGCCATCCAGCCCCAGTGTTGGAGGAGTGCCCTGGAGGACACGGCTCAACTCTATCAAGAATAGCTTCCTGGGGTCACCCCGTTTCCACCGCCGGAAACTGCAGGGTGAGCCCACCCAGGGGGCTCCAGCAAAGCAAGGGTGGGGAGAGGGGCTGCCATGGAGGGGGCACTGGAGGCAGCTGCCAATTCTGAGAGCAGCCAGCACGTGCCTCACAGCCTCCACATACCTGTGCCTTTGATGGCGTGGGACAGCAGGCTCTGTCCACCAGATAACAGCTAGCACCTCTGGGTGTTTATGTGTCCCTGAGCCTCCCACCGAGCATGTCATGGGCCAGGCCCAGCAGGGAGGCACTGCTGTAGTGTGGGTGCTGGCTGACTGCAGACCCTGTGGCATGGTGCTGAGGGCCAGCAGACACTGGCCTGCCTAGTCTGGGGCTGGCCTGAGCCCAGAGGAGGCTCAGCCCACCTTCAGTACCAGAGGCTCCCACGGTCCTTCAGTGGCCAGGAGCTAGAGGGATTGGGGGGGGGGAACCTGTGCCCCTGGGCAGATGGGCTCCTAAAGACCCTGCCTCAGTACAGGGTGGCCAAGGCAGGGAGGCAGCACACTTACTGGGCCTCCCCCCCCATCCCACGCGCAGTCCCAACACCGGAGGAGATGTCCAATCTGACCCCGGAGTCGTCCCCAGAGTAAGTGGCCTCTGCTTAGGGTCTGACACTGGGTAGCAGGGGAGGGAGGAGACAGAGCTCCTGCACATCCTCCTGGGTCCCTCGGGCTGCCAGGTCCCTTCCAGCTCTGCTATTGGGGGACCAGTGGGAGGTCCCCAGCTCAGGAGCCACTGCCCAGGGAGACTGGGGTTGGCTGAAGCTGAATGAGGGGTACTGGGCAGAGTCCCCAAGGCCTGGGCTCCCCATAGGCAGAAACAGGGGCTCATAGGAATGGTCAGGTCTTCAGGAGGAGGAAGGACTGGTGATGGGACAGCAGGCAGAAACACATGGGAGACAGCAGGTGGCCTTGGCAGAATCCAGACGTGGATGGGGCTAGGAGTAGGCTCAGGGCAGGGTGGGCTGGCTGGAATCTTGGCCCTGCCTTTCTGAGCCCGGGGCTCAGCAGCATGCAAGAGGAAGCCATGGAGGATGCAGCTGTGGACTTTGGATACTAAGACGTCTTCCCTTCCTGGTGTCCAGCCCCTCCACAATGGCCCTTGCAGCGGGGCAGTGTCTCAGTGGCTTACAGTGTACACATGTGAACATGCAGGATGAACCCATACAAGGCAGCAGCAAGGAACAGCGGCTAGGCCAGGGCCGCAGGGGCCTTGGACAAGTGACCTCAGGAAACAGCCAAAGTGGGAGATCTTTATCCTGCCCTCGGCGCTAAACAAGGGCCTGTCTGGAAGCTGCTGGTTCTGCACCAAGCCCTCCAGGAGTATCGTCTATATTTGGGGACTGGCATCCCATGGAGCTGGACTTTCTAGGCCGGCTGGGCCAGCCGGGCCACCTGCAGGCAGGCGCACAGTGAGCCCTGAGGCCCTTGGTTCAGGGCATCACATCTGAGAGGCCCAAAGCTGTGGTTCCTGCTGCCGCCAAGCGCTTTCACAAGCTCAGTGGTCATCGCCCTTCTCAGAAGAGTTTGGAGAGATGCCCAGTTGCATGGAGCCAGCCCAGTGGCCCATGCCTCCTCCCCCCAGGCCCTCCTGAGGGTCCAGCATGATTCTCCTGCCAACAGCTACCCCTCAGGAAGACAAACTCGCTGGCATCCACCACACATGCTGCCAGCCTAGGTTTCCATACTCCAGCTGGCCCATGTGTGTAGTTCCTGAGGTTGTCTAAGATATGTAGCCTGGGAATCCAAGTGAGGCCTGATGTGGAGTCTGGACTCTGCAGGCAGGAGCTCAGGCAGTTTCCTCATTGCAGTCTTGAGGGAATTCTTCCTTTTCTGGGAACCCTCAGTCTTTTCCTCTTAAGCCCTTCAACTGATGGGACATTGCCTGCTGGCCATCGGAGTGGCCAGCATGGCTCAGAGGCCCCTGGGCCAGGTGCTGGTTGTCTCTAAAATGCCTTCATACTAATGTCGGGATGGTGTTTACCCCTGGGCCCACCACCACACGCCTGCCCGCTCAGACGCTGGACTGTGTTTGACCACTGCCACCCTACTAGGTCCCAAAGTACAAAACAGTTTTTTTTTGGTCGCCTTTATCAAGAGAGGAACATGCAGAAACCCCCAATCTATGGTTTCCTGAACCACCTGGAGACTTTGTGTTCCTCAAGCAGCAGGCTGTGGGATGGGGCTGGTGTGTGACAGTGCCAAGAAGGCCAAGATGGCCAAGCACCAACTGGTGTCCCAGACACGGGTGTAGTCTCATGGCCTCTTCCTGGTCCCTGCCTCTTTGGAGCCCTGGCCCCCAACCTGGGTGGAACATGAGATTAGTGGAGCCCAGGTCACATGTCCATGCTGTACCTTCAAGGGAAGCCTGCCCGGATGTATCAGTTAGCTACGGCCACGTGACAAACCGTCCAGAGCTTTCGCAGTTCAAACAACACATACTCACCATCTTGCAGCTTCTGTGGGTCAAGAATCTGGACATGGCTCCGCTGGGCACAATGCTGTGGGGACTGCAGTCAACACCAGGCTGCTTCCTAGTTCCATGGTTGTGGGTGGGATGCAGGTCCTTGCAGGCTATTAGGCAGGGCCTCCATGCTATGTCAGTGGGCAGCTGGCCAGCAAGATGTGAGTGAACAGCCTGTGACCTCACTCAGAGTGACACCTCCTCTGACACTTCCCAGACCCTCCTGGTTAGAGGCAAGTAACCTCACTGGGGGTGGGGGGCACAGGTACATCGAGATGCCAGCATCAGCCCTGCCCCCACGGGGTGTCCCCAGACTTAGGGATGGGCAGCAAGCTGGACGGATGGTGCCCTAGAAGGATGGCATGCAGATGGGAGCTGGGGCGGAGGCATGAGCACCAAGGCTGGCAGGCAAATGGGTGGGGCTGTGCCAGGCTGGGGAGCTGTGATCAGGAGCAAGCGATTCCTGTAGCCCGTCACACCAGGCCTGGATGCGGATGGCCCATCACAAGGGCCTCTGGGCACCGAAGGCCATGTGGCTGTGGTAGGATCTGTGCAGACTGACTCTTGCCAGATCTGGAGGTCTAGAGTGGGCAATAGCCTGCCAGGCAGGGGCAGCAGGTACATGGTGGCCATGCAGGACAGGAGTGCAGCCCTGGGGAGTGAGGTGACCCTCAGGTGGGAGGCACACAGCTCCCCAGCATGGTACTGACCACATCACCCTGAAGCTCAGCAGAAACAGTAGAGCAGGGCAGGGCCTGGTAGCTGGTTAGAGAACCAAAGTTAGGGCAGGGACAAGTGCAGGTGTTTAGATTTGGGGTGGAGCATATGGATTAAGGCCTTTGTGTTGGGGTCACAGAATCAGGGTTAGGGTGCTCACATTTGGGTTAGAGTTTTTGGCTGTATTAGGGCTTTTGGGGTAGGATTGGGAGCTTTGGGACAGGGTTAAGATGCTTGGGGGGTTTGGGTGTGAGCATTTTGGATCAGATAGGGTGTTGGGCATTTAGGTTAGGGTGTGGGTTAGGGTTAAGGCATTCGGGATAAGGTTGGAGCATTCAGGGAAGGGCTTGGTTGGGGCTCTGGAGAGAGCTGACCCTATCTCATTGCCCCAGCCCAGGTCAGGGCAGCGGGTGTGTGCGCCAGGCCCCACACGCTGCCCACAGCAGTTTGTTCCCATGTCCAGGCTGGCCAAGAAGTCCTGGTTTGGCAACTTCATCACGCTGGAGAAGGAGGAGCAAATCTTCGTGGTCATCAAGGACAAGCCCCTCAGCTCCATCAAGGCCGACATCGTGCATGCCTTCCTGTCGGTGAGCCCCGCCTGCAGGACCATGGGTGTCCACTGTCCGTGTGCCTCCCTCTACCGGCCGAGCACTCTCTCCTGCCTACCTTGGGCCACCGGGGCCCCAACAACTCCCTGAGATCCAGGGTGACGCAAGCAGCGCACTCCTTGAGGGAGGGGACAGCAGAGGCATGACTGTATGGGACCTGCTACCCATACAGGGTGGATACCTCGCCCCAGCTCTGTCTCCTATGCCTGAGTTTGCTCCCAAGCTGAGCTGGCCTCTGCCCGCCGAGCATGGTGGCACCCCACAGGGTGGGCTGTGCACCACGCCTTGGTGGGCTTTGTTTGTTTTCGCTGGGGATCTTTGGGATATGAAAAGCAGAAAGGGATGTTAAAGTCCCCAACCCAGCCCAACCCCCAGGACTGCCCAACCCCCACATGCTGGCACGTGGCTGGGGGAGTCGCCCTGTCCCAGGATGGCTCCCTCTGGGCAGTGGGCTAGTGGCACACATGGCAGGAGCAGACCAGAATACGTGTAGTGGCCTCTAGGACAGGGCTGGCCTTGCCCTGGTCCCTTGGGGTTCCCCGCATCCCTCCCCCTACAGCCTGGCGCCCTTCCCTCCACCCACATCCCTAGTGCTATCCTGGGCATCAGAGCCCTGTGTGCTGGGGGACCAAGTTCTATTGCATGTTCTCCAGGCAGAAGGCCACTGTCCCCACACATGGCAGGAAGCAGGGGGTCCCAGACTCCTCCCTCCCATCCCGTGTCTAAGGCTCTCTGACAAAGCCTGCCTCCTGTTCTGCCTGCCTGCCTGCCTGTGTTCAGTCTGTGTGGGAAACCCCCAGCCCGCCTGGAAGGACTCCCCATGCCTACCTGTAGGTCCCAGCCCACATCCTCCTGGTGCTGGGGGCCCTAGAGAGTGGGGCTGGATGTGCCTCCCCGCTGTTTTGTTACTTACAAGAGGGCTGGAGCCGCAGAGGCCTTGCTTACTCCACCCCGTCACTCTGCAGATCCCCAGCCTTGGTCACAGCGTCATCTCCCAGACAAGCTTCCGGGCTGAGTACAAAGCGACTGGAGGCCCAGCCGTGTTCCAGAAGCCTGTGAAGTTCCAAGTGGACATCACTTACACAGAGGGCGGGGAAGCCCAGAAGGAGAATGGCATCTACTCCGTCACCTTCACTCTTCTCTCAGGTGAGCTGGTGGCCAAGGGGGCAGCCTTGGGCCCAGCTCTGCCCAGGGGTTTAACAGTATGCCTTCCCCAGGCCCAAGCCGCCGCTTCAAGAGGGTGGTGGAGACCATCCAGGCCCAGCTGCTGAGCACACATGACCAGCCGGCGGCTCAGCACCTGGCAGGTGAGGGGCTCAGCTCGTCTGGTGCAATGAGGACGGGAGGCATGACGATCTCAGGGAGCAGGGCCCCCTGCACGGTGGGCCCGGCCCACCTCTGCACTCCAGGGATGTAGGGCCAGCTGCACCACACTGAAAGGTGCCTCTTGTCCACTGTAGAACCCCCCCCGCCAGCGCCAGGACTAAGCTGGGGTGCTGGGCTTAAGGGCCAGAAGGTGGCCACCAGCTACGAGAGTAGCCTCTGACGCTGGCAGGTAAGGTATCCGGCCTGCCACAGGGGCGGGGAGGGGGCAGCGGGCACGTCCTGAGAAGGGCACCCCATGCCCTCCTGTAGGTCCCAGCCAGGACAGCCAAGCATGCCCCAGGTAACCAGACCATCTGCTGGGCAGCCAGACATAGGGGCAGCTGCACAGGCCCTGAGAGGGCAGCTCCACCACAGCACCCCAGGAGGGTTACAGTCTGCCCAGTGTGCTGCAGCCCCCTAGCATTTCCTGACTGCTCGGAACCCTGTCTGAGACAGGCAGAGGGGCCTGAGGCTCAACTAAAGCAGGGCAAGGGGCTGCCCAGGCTCTGGCAGGGACAGGGCACCACCTGCTCCCCTGGGCTGGCATGTGGCAAGGCAGGTGCATGGTCTCAGTCTTAGCACTGGTGAGCAGACACGCATCCGAATGGCTGTACAGCGTGGGCGTCACTGACAGTCATGCTAACCCTAACCTACCCCAAGCCTCCCTGATCCCCTACAGTGATCTGGGCACTCAGGGGGCCCTTTTCCCAGCCTGTCTTCTTATTAGGTGTGGCCTGCGGGGGTCACCACCTGTGCTTCTGGGTGGGGTCCTGGAGGCCAGAGCTGGCCCCACCCCCATCCCACCATCCTCATCCCACCCTCATCCCATCACCTGTGGACAAACCCCCCAAACGGTCATCACCATTGATGGGTGGAGGCTGAGCCCCAGGAACCCTGGCCCTAACCCAGGCCCCAAGGGCCTAAATCGTGGCCCTGGAAGTGAGTGGGTGTGGTGGCAGCGGAATGGGGCAGGTCCCCAGGCAGTAGTGGGCGTGGTCATATGGCTGAGGCTGCAGAGGCTGTGCTGTCAACCCATAGTGACTTCTGGCTCCTTGAGCCTTAGGGAAGGAAACTGAGGCCTGGGAACATAGAGGCCAGGGAGGGTCAGAGCTTGTCCAGAGGGGCAAGCAAAGACAGGCCTGGTGAGCTGCAGGGTCCTTATATCTGCAGTGACTGCCCAGCACCAGGTGTCTCTCTGCTCCTGGCTGGGTGGCAGGGCTCAACGGGGCTCAACTTGAGCCCCGCATCGCAAGGGATAGCCCTGTTCCTCAGCACAGATTCCTGTGCAAAGTGCTGGTGCCACAGTAAGCAAGGTGGACACACCCTCCCACTGGGCTCCATTCCAGCCCTGCCCTGACTCTTGGGTACCTACTCTGGGCCCATCTAGCTCTCCTTGAGACTTGAGGCAACCAGCCTGGGACCCAGCCTGTCCCGCTGTGGCCCCCAAGGATCTCCTTACGCCTGCACTCCCACACTGAACTCTATTGTCTGTGAGCTTGGCTCTGAGTCCCCACAGGAGGTCCTCAGGCACTGCCAGTTCCTCAGAGGATCTGGTGGCCACCCTGGTGGGGAGCCCAGCTGGCCGGGGTGGGGGGTGGGGGAAGATTGAGGCCCCTAGCAAGTCAGATGGGTGAGGGCCTTGAAGGAACAGCACCCTCTTCAGGCGAGGTCACAACCCCAGCTCTGGATTCCTGCCAGTACTGACACATCCTTCCCAGCACAGGATGAGAAAGGGATGAGAAAGGGGGTGCCAGGATGAGCTGAGGGGCGACTGGAAGCTACCAGCCCAGCACTGCTGAGAAGCTGAGTGCAGGTGCATGTGGCTAGAGGACATGGGAGGGGCTGGCAGACATCGGGAAACCACCACATCCAGTCTCAAGGCTCTGGCTGTAGGGGACCCTCCACTGCCCAGATGTCTCTGGTCTGCCCTGCCCAGCCCTCCTGCTGGGGGGCACCTATAACTGGCTGTCCCCCTCTGGGTCCGCCCACTTCTAGCTCCACCCTCTCTCGGGCTGTCCAGTCCCAGCCCTGCTCTTCTGAGTCCATCCCCTCTAGCTCCGCCCTTCTCCCACATCTGCCCCCTTTGGGCAGCCCATTCCCAGTCTGGGCCAGAGGCTGTGGTCAGCCTTCCAGCCCACGGTCCCAGGGGCAGCCTTTTCACTCTCTCCCCCTCCTCTCTCCGTTCTGTGCTCCAGACACCACTAACTGTATGGAAATGATGACGGGGCGGCTTTCCAAATGTGGTAAGAATCCCCCACGCTCACCTGCACCTTGCCTGCCACGCCCACTGATCACCCGCAGCTCAGGCCACTGCCTGCTGCCCCCAGGCTGTCCCAGGTTCCCTGTGTGACATCCAGGCCCCACTGTCCAGATGCCCCGCCCCACACGATCCAGAAGCAGCCCAGCCACTTCCGTAGGACCAAGGCCAGATAGGGTCCCAGGAGCAAGCTCTGGCCTGGGGTCAGGGTGGACTGGGGCCACCCGTGCAGCCCCTGACGGCTACACCTGATGCAAAGAGGAAGGTCTTGGAGCTCTAGGCTCAGGTAGGGTCAGGGTTAGGAAGTGGAATGGAGGGGCCCATTGGCCTACCTAGACAATGAGCACAGGGCACTGTAAGCGGTGGTGTCTGCCCATTCCTCCTGCCTCTGGGACCAAGAACCTGACTCTGGCTGCTGGCCCCCAGCCTGCCTTCCTATGCCCTCCATGCTTGTCCAACCCATCTGTCCATCTCTCCATCTGTCTGCTGCTGAGCTCTGTCCATGTGGCCAGGGGCAGGCTCCAGGCCTGGGGCTGCTGTGGCAGGTACACCTCTCCCTGCCTTCTACTAGGTGCTGGCCACAGCCAACCCCCCAAGGGCAGACCTCATGCAGGGAACCAGAAGCTGACCCCTGGGTCCTGCTTGGCCTCGGGGTTCCTGGCAGGTGCTGCCCTTTATGCGGCCATCTCCAGAGCTGGGTTCCAGGTGGCAACTCAGAGGCACAGAGGTCCTGAGCTGCTGTCCCCATAGCATGGTGCTTCCAGCCACACAGCCCCTGGCACACAGGGACCCCCACCTGCTCCCTGCTTGCTGCTCGCCTGTGCCCACTCCACCCCCATCTCAGCCCTTATCCCGTTGGGTTTCCCTTTCTGTCAAGGCCCCTCCATTCATTTGTTTGTTTGTTTTCTCTCTCTCTCTCTCTCTCTCTCTCCTTCCCTCCCTTCCTCTTTCTCCCCCCCTTTTTTCTTTTCTCTTTGTCTCTGTTCTATGTACCCAGGCAGCCCATTGAGTAACTTCTTTGACGTAATTAAACAACTTTTTTCAGACGAGAAGAACGGGCAGGCGGCCCAGGCCCCCAGCATGCCCGCCAAGCGGAGCGCCCACGGCCCACTCGGTGACTCCGCGGCCGCTGGCCCTGGCCCTGGAGGGGATGCCGAGTACCTGGCGGGCAAGGACATGGCCAAGATGGGGCCGCCCGCCACCCGCCGCGAGCAGCCTTAGACACACTAGCCCCTTCCCCAGCACAGCACTGACAGCGGCCGCCTGCACCCACCCTTTGGACTGTAGTCGTGGAGCCTGGGAGGAAAGGAAGGGCATGGCGGGCCACAGCCTGTGGGCTGGGCAACGCGCTCGCTCTTTCTCTCTTGCGGTCTCTGTCTCTGACAGCATCACTTGTTTCCACTCTGATACCAGGAATTATCCCGAAAAGTTAACATGTCACCTCCACGAGGCCATCCTCTGTGCTCCACGCTGGACACTGGCTGACGGAAGGCGGCTGCCGCGGACCTGCCCTCCCTCCACTCCTACTGTTGCTGCTGCCGGGCAGCGAGGCCCTATTCATCACCCTGTCCTCACCTGCACGGCAGCTCACACCCGGTCTCAGCCCTGAGTGTCCCGTGGGAGGAGGACCAGGCTCCAAAGGGAAGCCGCCTCCAGCCTGGCTGACCCAGACTCCCACTGACAGACCCCTTGGCACACCTGGCCCACCACCACCACTCCTGACGCCCACCTCCTGCCCTCACCTCATCTGTCAGCCTTGCGGTCTCCTTTGCATCCACATCCTGCACCTCAGCTGGGGGCCTCGGGCTCTGATGTTCCTGTGGAAATGGAGACCCTGAGCGCCAGGCACTGCCATGGGCTAGGCGAGGGCCGTCTTGTTAGCTGTTTTAATTTGCTGAGTGTCTTCACTTCTCTGTTCAGGGAAGGGCGGCCCCGCCACATGTCTCGGGCAGGGAGGGGCCTGGTGCCCTCCCAGGACGTGCAGGGGGCGCTGGGGGCAATGGGGCCAGCGGTGGGTGCAGCACCGGCAAGCTACTGTAAACTTTAAAGAATTCCTGCAAGATATTTTTATAAACTTTTTTTCTTGGTTGTTTTTGGAAAAGGGTGTGGGGGGCTGCTGGGGCAGGGCCAGCCTTTGTGTTGCAGTTCCCGCTCGGTTATTTCTGTAAACATATACATATATATTTAAAGAATGACGCGGAGAGCTGTCCTGGGTTCCGTTTTATTGCCGTGTAGCAGCAGCTCAAATTCTGGGGGGCTCGGGCAGAGGGTGGACGCCGTACCCTGGGACGGCACTGCCCAGGCCCCTCTGTCCAGACCCAGGCTGGGGTGTGCTTGTGTCAGTGAGTACAGGGCAAGAGGAAGGACCCAGGCTGGCCTCCATCACACACAGGATGGCAGGTGCACTGTGGGGCTTTTATTAAAATGGAAAAAAATTAAAACAAAAACAAAAGGCAGAAAGAATGGCCCATGCTCCAAAGCTTGTCCCTCCTGGTGCATAGCGGGTGAGGGCACAGCCCACGTGGCCTGCAGCTCTGCCCCCATCTCCGCTCTCCTTCATGTCCCTTTTGTGCTGGCGGCCCAGCCCCTCCCTGCTGGCCACAAGCCGCCCTGGTGCAGCCGGTGAGGCCGGGCGGCAGTGGCCGTTTCGATGCATGCCTTTGCTGTGACCGGTCTATTTTCTTTGGTTGTCTCCCCTCCCCCCCTCGTGTATAGATTTTAATGCTTCTGTTAACATTAAACCTCTACCACAGGCTGGGATTTCTATAAGACAAAAATTAAACACCTCTAACAGCAAAAGCCACGTAGTACAAGTGGGAAGGGGCTTACCCATGGAGACGGAGGACATGGAAAGCAGTCCCTCCCATCAGCCTTCCTCTTTTGTACTTCGGGCACACGTGGACTCACACAGACGTCCTGGACATGGACAAGCCCCACCCAGTGTACCCCTGTCAGATAACTGTGAGCAACTTCAGTTCTGGAACAATAAATTCCTTCCACAAAGACACCTAATGCCAGGTCTCCGTCCGGGCAGGGTGGGTGTGGGAAGGGGTCTGGGGTAGCTTGGCCTGCGCTTGTCCCCCAGTGGTCAGCTGAGAACAAGGGTCCATGCGGCCAGGGCTATCATCCATTCTCAACATGTCTGGCCACCCCAGAGGCTGCCCCAGCCAGAGGTGGGGCTGGGGAGCAGCATCATCTTCAACTCTCCACTGTGCCTCACTGCTGCCCCAAGACTGGCATGGGGGTTGCCCAGCACCTGGGCTTTCCTTAAGAATGAACCTGTTTCCTGCACCGTTTGAAGAGTTGGGATGGGGTGCCATGACCCAGCCTTCACAGCAAGGGAGACAGTCCCAGCATGCCCACCACAGAGGGCAGCCAGGCTGAGGGCCCCAGGATCCCCTCTGCTATAGCACAAAAGATGGGTCCAGTCCCATGTCCAAGGGCAGCTCCTGGGAGTTCACCCCAGCCTGAGGAAAGGCACAAGATCACAGAACTGCCCTGACCTCTCATGAACATGCACATGCACTCACAGCGTGGACGCCTGGCTGCACCTTCCAAGAAGGCTCCTTCTCAGGGCACCTGTCGTCTGAGCCTGGGTGGTCCTCTGGGGGCATTCTGTGTGCTAGCAGTGTCCCTGGAGTCTGCCCAGCAGGTGCCAGTGGCTGCCCCCCATGCCTCTCGAGACAACCCAAAATGTTGCCAGACATGGCCATGTGTCTCCACAGGCAGTCACCTGGGTGAGAACCACTGCCTCAGAATTCAAATATCTTAACTCTGTCCCTCTTGCTAGAGGAGCTAGGACAGCACCACGGTGTCTGGCTTAGTTAGCTGAGACTCTGCAAAGCAGCAGCTGCTGTCAACTCACGTGCAAAGCCCCCATGTGGAAGAGTCTACTGAGGGGCATACCCAGAGCAGAAGGCACTTGTGAGGCCAAGAGAGTGAGACTGCTCCAAGTGCTGGACTGCAGTCTGCCAGTTAATTTTAGCTTAAAAAATAGGTGGAGGGAAGGAACTTGGATGCTACAATTCGGCAAGCACATGACTGTTTCTGGCCACAGGCTGGAGGTCCCCTCGACCTGTGCTCCTGCACCCCCTTTACTGAGAGAAGTGGACATGCCCCACCTGCAACCCCACCCCCACCCGTCTAAACACACTGTGCAAAGTCAGCCTCACTTAATGGCACGTGACTGGGGTTCCAGAAGAAAGCGCACACTCACGGGCCCTGCCAGCTCCTTGCCTGCACACCTCACTGCCCTCTGGCTTATGGCCTTTGCCTGCTATCCCACTTCTGACACCAAGTTAGTTGTAAGGAACAGAAGTGAAGCAGAGATTTGGCTAAGCCAAAACCTGTCAGTATTTACATAAAACATAAGAGCAAGTATATACGGACCACAGGCAGACACGTTTCTGAGCATCTTATGCTGAGTGTTACACAAATGGTGGAATGCCCTCACACCATTTCTATGAAGAAATTAAGGGTCTGGCAGCCTCGTTGGAGGTGACCTTGCAACTCCACTGCTGTCTTCAGGAAGCCAGCCCGACATGCTGGGTCAGTGCTGGCCACCAGGTGCCATTAAAGCCTGGGTTCTTAAGTGAACAAACTGAACATGATGAGCTCCTCAAATGGCCTGCGGGTGAGAGGTGGCAGGGAACATCTGACTCCTGCCCTCAAGCTTAGCCAGCATGGGGAGCCCCAGAAGCCACAGGCCTTGGCTGTGCCCTGAGAGAAGCCATCTGGGTTGGAAGGTCCTGCCATGCTGTACCCACCTCCCCCGAGAGGTCCAGCTGGTGTCCCAGATTCCCAAGACCAGTCCTGTGGCCAAGTCTCATTGGCAACCTGGGGCCGCACGGGGCTGTGAGCCCGGCAGGCTCCGTCTCCAGGTACTGGGGGTCCAGAGTTGACTCCAGTTGACTCCCAGAGCAGCCCAGTGTCAAGGAGAAAGCACAGGACCCTTGCAGGCTGCTGTGAACACCTCAAGGTTCCCCTGGACATCCTAAGAGGCCAGGGAATACTGGGGAGCTGAACAGAGAGAGTGCAGAGAAGGGGCCTCTGGCTTCTAGCTGGCCCCGGGATCTGGTGATGGCAAAGGAGGGGTTCTGGCAGGGCAGGGCAGAGTGCGCAGCGGGCACTCTGGAACCTACCACAGAGAAGGCGCCCCAGTCCATCAGGCCTCACCCCATCAGAGCAGCCCCCCCTCCTCAATCCACAACAGTCCTGGATATGTTCCAGGCTTCCACTAACACCTTGCCCAGGTTCTCTTCAAAGTGCCCTCCCATCCCTGGCCACACTGCCCAGCTGGAGTGGCCTTGCAGCAGGCACACCTGCCTAGGCCAGCCTGGAGCAGGGGACAAGTGGCAACCTGTGGTGAGGGCGCTCCCTCACCCGTCCCTCCTGGACACCTGCCCCTGGGCCACCCCTCAGGATCACGGGGCCACTGAGACACAGAGGACGCACACTGGCTCTGACCTGAGAGAATTCTCTTTATTACGAGTGAACAGATGAACTAAGATAGTGGATCTCTGCCGACAGCTGCGTCTCTGTGCAGCCCACCCAGCCCCATGCAGGATGACAGGAGCAGGTGGTAGGGTGCCGGCAAGCAGCCCAGGATGCCCCTAGTTGACCGACTCATAGCCAAGACCCTATGGAGGCCGGGACAAGGGGGTCCACCCCACAAACAGATCAGAAGCCCCATCTGCAAACCCAGCCCCTCACCGGGAGCCCCACCAGCCATGAGCCCTGCGGAGGGCAGAGCAAGGAAGGGCAAGGCCCCTGGAAGACCAGAGAAAGGAAAACCCACAGAAGGGAACTCAAAGCATCAGTCCAGTAAATGTTGGTTGCGTGAATGAATCCAAAGGCTCTTCTCTACAAACGGCACTCACCCACCCAACAGGGAGCCGAGAAACACGGTGCGGCCCTGCTGGCATCCGTGGAGCCATGCTCCCGCGCAGCGGAGGTCCCCTGGCCCCTCGCCGAGAGTGCCCAGGAACGTGTGCGCACATGCAGACGCGTGGACAGAGAACACGCGACCGTCTTTCCACACGTGTGCAGCTGTGTCCACCCAGGGCTCACCTCTCCTTCACGTGGTTCTGTGCCCCTGGGCCCCCGCCAGCCCCACTGCCCCCACCAGCTCCACTGCATAGCACCTCGGTGAGGTCATCCATGATGGCGGTCTCTTTGGGGTCAAGCAGGTTGAACTCCCTGGCAAAGAGGATGAAGTGGATGTACAGCGTGTTCAAATGTCCATGCAGCTCTAGGGCCAGGGTCTCCTTGAAGTGGGACCAGTAGATGTGGCCCAGCACGTGGAAGAGGTACCGGCAGATCTTCTTCACCAGGGACTCGAAGGAGCTGGGGAATTCTCTACCTGGGGGGAGGGGGGGATGGCAGCGTCACAGGCTTGCAGATGCCCTTGTCCAAGGCCCAGCCCAGAGGGTCTCAAATATGCTGCTGGCTTCCCTGAGGGCCTCTGCCCACCAGTGTGTCCTCGAGTGGCTGGGCGCCAGTTCTGGGCCACCTGAGGGCAGGTGCTTGCTGCACCACACTGGCCAGGAGTGGGCCCTGGGACCCATATCGCGTTGGATGTCAGGGCTCTCTCCAAAGGCCAAAAGTGGAAGAAGGGGTACAGAGGTGCAACAAGAGGCAGCTGGACACAGGCTCATGGGTGGGCAATGGGTCCAGGAAGGACCTGTGTAGCCACAGGGCCCAGAGCAGGGATGGGACAGACATTGAGCCAGTCTGGCTTCCCAGAGGGTCCCATATGTCTTCCCACCACCCCAGCAGTGACCCAGCCCACACTCCACGAGTGGAGGACGCAC
Organism: Arctocebus calabarensis; assembly: GCA_963573935.1. Classification (NCBI taxonomy): domain Eukaryota; kingdom Metazoa; phylum Chordata; class Mammalia; order Primates; family Lorisidae; genus Arctocebus; species Arctocebus calabarensis. The sequence continues at coordinate 68,093 of CAUYON010027636.1, forward strand.
CGTACTTAGTGGGGAACACATCCTCGTCAGTCACCAGCTTCTGCACAGAGCTCATAACGAAGTCCACGTACTGCGGGGCCGTGCACTTCACCTTCTTCCCCCGCTCGTCATACCAATGGTACTGCCTGTGAACACAGCAGTCAGCCTAGTTCCCCACACCCACGCAGCCCCTGCGCCTCCCTCAAGTGCTTGGAGTGAGCTGTGGTGCATTTATGTCCCAGAAACCACAAACAGCAAAGAGCAGGTCTGTGGAGCACACAAAGGCCACAGGACACAGGGCAGCATCTGCCATTGGGTGGATGCACCCCCACAGCCACCACCTCCCTCCCCAACCCAGTGCCCTTCCCACCCCTCTCACCAGGCTGGCTCTACTCAGGCTTGAAACCTGCTGGGACTTGGTTTTCCCTCCCATGCCCTAAGCACAAATGCTGACCAGGATGGGTCTGTAGGCCCCTGGAAGGCTGTTCTCCAGCCTGCTCTGAGCCATGCCCTGTCCTGAAGGTCACCCAGTGCCGAGGAGAAAGGTCTCAGGGCTGACACAGTCAGGGGGTTGTCCTTCAGGCAGCATGAGGCCCCCACCCCTAGCCAAGTCTGATATCAAGGTGGCAGTAGCAGAGGCCTTTTCCTGCCAGCCAGCCTGACTGCAGGAGTGGCCTGAGGTGCTGGGTCCTCCAAGGTAGGACAGTGCTCAGCCACATCCTCCCTCCAGAAACCTGGGCACTGCCCACCATGGCATGGGACTGTGATGTCACCACTCCGTTTTAGAGAACTAGCAAAGCCACAGAGAGACCAGCCTGAATGCAGCGGGGCGTCTTGTGGAATGCAGACTTGCAGGACTGAGGTCAGGCACAGCCAGGTCCACTGGCAGGCACTGCCCCCCCTGCACCACTATCTTCCCAGGACTAAAGGCTGTTGTCAGACCGTCACAGAATCTGCTCCCCAGAACCACATGTGGGACAAAGCACCTTCCCTCATCACTACCCTATGATCCCCAGGCCAGTGAGGGCACCCAACCAGGATGGGCCCAGCACTCTCCGGCAGGAGTCAGACAGCACCTGCTGGGAGACCCACCCGCTGACTGACTGATGCACCCACTGGGAGGCAAACCCACTGACTGACGTAGGCAACCGCTGACAGATACACCAGCTGATCAGCATACCTGCTGGCAACCCACCCACTGACTGACTGACTGACAGACCCCTCTGGCAGATGCACCCACTGACAGACTAACGCACCAGTTGGCTGGCTGGCTGATGTGCCTGACACACCTGTGAATGAACCTGGCCCCAGGTATGATGTATCAAAAAACACAGCTGAGGCTAGAAACCACAATTTAAGATCCAGGCCGAAAAGCATTCAGGTACATTGCAGCTGTCTCATCTACTCTGTGTTGGCATTGCGTTCCTCAGCATTCCTGTTTTCATTTTACTTTATAAATTATCTACAGTAAAACTGAGAGCTTTTGCAGCAGAGTTCCCTGAACTGCTGGCTAGGGAGACTCCTGTGACCATAGCCATAGTCAGCACAGAGTGACTTATGTGGTCCCCGCCAGCCACACCAGCCTCTCCCCGAAACAGACACACATGAAAGAGTCACACACAGCAGACCTTCCTGAGACAGGTATGGTGCTGAGGCACTGTGGTGTGGTGTCAGGTGTCCACTGCCTCACTGCTGAGATGCAGGCCAGCGCTGCCCCTGCAATTCTAGGTGGACACAAGTTGCCATCTTTCTAGGGCAGATGCCTGAGAGGGTCCATAGTAGGCTCTACCTCCCAAGATAAAGTTCCCAAGTGCTGCCTCAAGGAGCTGTGCCACCTGCCCCCATTGCCTGCTGCACCTGGCCTCGGCATGGTTTACCCTACATATCCCTGCCTGGTAATAGGGGTGCACCCTCTCACACCTCTTTAGTGAGCAGTCACATCCTCTGCCCACATTTAATTGGATTTTGTTTTCTTATTGACGAGTTGTGAGAGTTTTTCACGTGAAGGTCACTAAGAATATTTCTAGAAAGACTTTGTTATGGTTCATTGTTCCACTTCCAGGACAGGTGAGAGTGGTGTCCCTTCTGACGCTCCCGAGCAAATTTCAACCTGCTCAGCTTCATTTGTCTCTGTCCATAGCACACAATGGGCATCAGCTTTGGAGCCAAGAAGAAAGCACTTCTGTGTGATAATTTTCTATCATTTTAAAAGTGGGTTAAAGGAATCTCGAAGTCTTGAGCATCTACAATGGGCTCTTGGGAACCTTACTCCTTCCCATGTTGACAATTTTTCAGTGGTTTCAAGAATTTAGAAGAGGTCAAGCTTTACTGAGAAACAAGTAGAGGAGTGGGCATCTGGAGACTACAGTGACTGAGGAGAACATTTCAGGGCAGTGAAGCAGTGCGCAGCGCACAGGTGGGATCAGGGCAGGGTCCAGAATCCTGCGTCACTGTCTTCAAGTCAGGATAGTTTCACCCCGATGATACCTCTCACCTCTCACTCTGACACGAGCAAAGATGCACTCATGCTGAGCAATGTGAGAAATGCCAGTGGGACCCAACACAGGCAGGTCCACATGCACCTGACACGGGACTTACCAGTGTCACCCAGAGAGTAAGCCTCAGCCCACAGTGCGGCTTTTCTTTTACGAGGCCCAAAAGAAAGAAAATGGTAGTACCTTTCTCCTCCAAAAGGGTGATGTTGCAGCTATTTTGGAGGAACAAAGAACTATTACTAACTAACCACTGACACGCACAGTTGTGCCCACCAAAGTTTTCCGGAAGCTTCAAGAACGGTGGCCAAGGGCAGGACTGCAGGGACCATCCTGCACCATGACAATGTGTCCACCAAACCAGCCAATGCCACCGTTCGGTTCCTGGGCCCACAGAGGTTAAAGTTGTAACCCCTGCACCTGCAGTCCGACCTGGCCCGGTGTGATTGTCTCCTGCTCCCTATAGTAAAAATCTCACCCACAGAGGTTTTCCAGCCCTAAAGAATCTATTTATGCCTACAAAAGTGAGCTTCTAGCACTTGAAGAAAATGGTTTATAAGAATGCAAAAGTATGTAAAAGGTGGCTATCATTTTGAGATCACCATTATACATTTTATTTTGTGCCCCTCAAAGCTCTGTGTCCCTCATATACTCTGAACACCATTGCTCAGTGTGACACAGGGTTCACAAGTATTTTCTCTAACAGCCTATAGTTTGTCTTTTCTTTCTCTTTAATGTGCTTTCTCAGAGCAAAAGCTCTAAATGTCGCCCAAGCCCTACCCACTGACTCTTCCCTCAGTGGGCTCCCCATGGGTGAAGTCAACCCATGACATGCAGGTCGGGGAGTCTCCTTCCAGGGCTGCAGTCTGCAGCTGTGCATGAGGTATGACATGCTCGAGGCTGTCTGTGTCAGCACACGGATGATCGGTGCTCTGGCAGCACTTGTCCGACAGACCACCCTTTCACCACTGAGTTGTTGTCCCCATGTTCCATCCAAACTCAGCGGGTTAAGTTAGGGTGGGCCCTTCTAGATTTTCTTCCTTGGTCCATTGACCTATGTGTCATTCCTTTGCTAACACCCACAAATTAATCGTTGTAGCTTTAAAGTAAATCTTAAAATTATGGGTTTTCTCCAACTTAACTCTTTTTTTCAAAATTGTTCAATTACTATTTCAATTACTTTGCTCTTTTTAAATTTTAGAATTAGCTGACATATCTATAATAACTCTGCTACAATGGTGACTGGGAATGCATTAAATCAATATATCAATTTGGGGGATAATTTATATTTTCAGAATGTTGAAGCTTCCAACTGATGACCATAGCATGTATCTCCCCTTTAAACAGATCTTTGATTTCCTGCATTGACATTTTGTAGTTTACAGGGTATAGGTCTTGTGATTATCTTGTGAAGTTTATACCTAAGTATCTCATTGCTTTTGCAGCTACTGTAAATATATATATATATATATATATTTTTTTTTTTTTTTTTTTTTTTCTTGTGGTGACAGAGCCTCATGCTATTGCCCTGGGTAGAATGCTGTGGCATCACATCTCACAGCAACCTCCAACTCCTGGCTTAAGTGATTCTCTTGCCACAGCCTCCCAAGTAGCTGGGACTACTGGCACCTGCCACAATGCCCAGCTATTTTTTGGTTGTAGTTGTCATTGTTGTTTGGCAGGCCCAGAATGGATTTGAACTCACCAGCTCTGGTGAATGTGGCTGGTGCCTTAGCTGTTTGAGTTACAGGCACTGTAAATATTTTTTAAAGTAATTTTAGTTTCCAATTGTACACTGCTAGTATATGGAAATATGGTTGATATGTGTGTTAGCTTTGCTAAATTTATTCATTTTTTCCCCTGGAATTCTTGAAGTTGTCACAACTATACTGTGTGCAAACAGGGACACAGTCCTTACCCGTGGAGGGTGTGTTGCAGACCCCCAGTGGATGCCTGCAATGCTATCTACACTATGTTCTCCCAACTCACACCTGTGATAAAGTTTAAAAGGCACAGTAACAGGTTAATAATCGCTAATATGAAGCAGGACGCTCATTCCCAGTACACAGCTGGAGTTGCTAGTCTCAGGGGCTCTTTGAGTCTGAGTACAGGCTCGACAGTTTCTGGCTCAACATGCTGCCATTGACTTGGCACATTTCTGCTCAGGTCTCCCACCCACAACTTTAACATCTTTTCCAACTAAACTCATCTGTTTAACACACACTGTGGCTGTAATTTTTGCAGTTTGAGTTATGACACCAAAACTTGCAAGAATTCTTTCTCCCTCTTCACAATTTCACAAATAGAAGATTCATTCTTAACTGCAGATCTTAGCAACCTGAGCACACACATCTTTTCTTTCCTTATTAAGTTGAAAACTTTCACCTTTTCACTTAAAGGAAGCACTTTACGGATTCTCTTTGGCATCTCCAAATTGCCAGCCTCACTCTTCTTGCGCCTTGGGGCTATTATTAGCCAAATAAGGTGACACAAACACAAGCTCTGTCATCCTGGGACAGGTGACTTAACAGAGACACCTAGTGACTAGTGGGCAGGACCATCACAACATGGAGAAGCTGGACAAAGGGAGGATTCACATCCTAGCAGGGACAGAGGTGGACATTGGGATTTTATCACCCTACTCAGAATGGTGCACATTTAAAACCTGTGAATTATTTCTGAAATCTTCCATTTACTGCTTTCAGATCATGGTTGACTGATCTGACATGGTGGGGAAAGACTACTGTAGTTTTATTTTTTTTCTAAATTCTGATGCATTTTATTCCTTTTTCTTGCCTTGCTACATTGCCTGCCTTGGGTGAGAGGTGATACTTTATGCTTTCCAAGGAATTGGTCCATTTAAGCTAAACTGTGGAATTTATAACTGTATGCATTGAGGGGTTTTTTTACAATGCTTATTATCCTCCCAACATCCACTAGGTTCACAGTGATCCACCTCTTTATCGATAATCTATACCTTCCCTCTCAGTATCTTACTAAAGATCATCAGTCTTACTGATCTATTCAAGTAATCATATTTTGGTTCCCTGGATTTCTCCCATTATTCTCAGAAATCAATTTTAGTGATTTCTGCTCTTATTTCCTTTCTTATGCTTGATTTGGGTTTATTTGCTCTTTTTCTAGCTTTTTATGATTGAAGCTTAGATTATAGAGTTCAGATATTCTTTCTCTAAAATAAGCATCAAATCCTTTATGCACAGTTTAAAATATTTTCTAATTTCCCCCGAGACTTCCACGCTGACCTATGGATTATTTAGAAGTATGTTAATTTCCATGTATTTGAAACTTTCTCTTGTTATATTTCTGTTCCTGATTTCCAGTCCAGCGTGACTGCACTAAGGTTGGGTACCTGTGTTACTTCAACCCCTGAAACTGTGTGACGTGCCCCTTTTGTAAGGTGTCACCTATTTTGGTAGACAGAAGGGTAATGTCAACCCCAAGGAGCGGGGTGATAGTGTCATTCTGGCCCCATACTCATGCTGACCTTCTGCCTACTAGGTTCTGTCTGTCCCTGAGGGAGGAGCAACAGGGTCTCCACTGACTCCCTTTAGGGTCCTGCCAGCTTGCGTTATGCTGAGAGCTCTGTCGCCTGGTGTGTGCACAGTTAGGTCAGCACCTCCTGATGAGCTGGTCCCTTGTAAACAAGTGTCTTTTATTCCTGGCCATCTTCCTTCTCCAGCATGGCTGCAGCTGCGCCTAGCTCTCACAAGCAGTCTTCTGGGTGCATCTCTTTCACCCTAACTTACATCACCCACATCACTGTATTCCCAGGGATGCTACACAGGAACATCTGTTTCCCCCGAAGTCCACCTGGCAGCCCTGCTCCCCATGCGGTGGCATTAGGTGGGGCCTTTCAGAGCTGATAAGGCCATGAAGGTGGAGCTTCTCAAGGGGGATTGGTGCCCCCTCATCACTCCTGCCCTATGAAGACCCAGCGAGAAGACACTGCCTGGGACTCACCAGATACTGGCTCTGGCTGGACCTTGATCTCAGAAGTCCCAACCTCTAGGATTGCAAGAAGTAAGATTCTGTTAATAAGCAGCCACCCTGGTCTACAGTATTTTGCTACAGAAGCCCGAACAAAATAAGACAAGTGAGTTTCTTGTCACCATACACCTGGCTCACGAAAAAGTTACTGACCACTTTGGATTTAGGTTTGCTATACTTGTTTTCTGTTTTTCATTCCTTGTGCATTTCTTCTCTCTTGCTTTCCTTTGGACCACTTAAAATATTTTTTAGTACTCCCTTTTACCTATTACAATTGTAACAATCTCTCCATACAACTTTTTCTGAGGCTGCTGGAAGGGCTGCAGAGGCATCCTCACCTCCGCACTGTGCTTGAGAACCCTGGGGACAGCCCAGCTGGATGCAGCCACTCACCCCATGGCCCCGCCTACCTGCCATCCTGCGACCTCACCTGCAGACTGCACACCCTCAGACAAGACCTCACTGTCACCCGTCAATGTGTCTTCAACAACTCCAAAGGAGGACTGACAGTTCCATTCCATCTCTGTGGTTCTTCCTTTGTTCTGTCACCCAGGCTTCCTTCTACTAGAATAATACTGTGGCAACTCTTTAGGAGGTGTGCTGGCCAGTGGGCCCTTGGCACTTTACCTTCCTCCTTGAAGGATACTATCGCTGGATGCAGAATTCTGGGGGACCAATCCTTTCTTTCAGCACTTCCATATGGAGCCACCTTTAGGCCCCCAGATTTCTAGCAAGAACCTTGGCTCCTCCAACCAGTGTCTCTGCACACACCATTGTCCTTGGGCTCTAGGGACTTATTCTTCACGTCCAGTTCTCAGCAGTGTAGTTACCAGGCATCTGCACATGCATATCTGCAGGCTGATCCTGCCTGACTCTGCTCAGCTTTGTAGTCTGCAGGTTTGTGTCTCTGTAGGAAGCTCTGAGCCAAAACTGCTACCATGTGCAGGGTCTGCCTGGCTCTCCTGCCCCACCTGGCACCCTCCCCAGGGACAGCCCCATAGGCTCTGGTAGGGTAGCCCAACTTCAGCCCCAGGAAGACCAGCTGGCAGGGGGGACAGCAGGTGGCCCTGAAGCCCTTTAAGAAACCTCCCTGAGCTCTTAACACCAGTCTGAGTGAGTTCCTACCCCTCAATCTTCCTTCACAGGAAGACGTTTCACTCAATATTAATTCACAGGCATCTACAACGACCCATTAAAGCAGGGCTACAGAGAAGACAAGCTCTCCAGGCCAGATGACCTTCACTCTCCAGTGTCATATACAGAGCCAGCATCCAGATGTAGGTCTGCCGACCACCACACCCTACTCTCTCTCTCCAGAAACCCTTTTGTGGACAACTGAATACCAAAGGGTGAGGAGGGTGCCAGCTACTGCCCACCCCCAAAGGGTACCTTGCACAGTGTTTAGACAGCAAGTGACCTCAAGTCCTGCCGGACACATGGCCCTCAGGCACCGCCCTTGCTGCCTCTGGATCTGGCGCCACCTGTGCCTCAGATCAAGCCTGCTCCCCACCCACACACAAGCTTTCTCCTGTCCCTGCCCTCACTGGGTTGTGTGCTTGGCTAACACCTGACCTTCCTAGGAGGACCGAGGGTGCAGATCTGGCAGTCATCTGTTCTTGCCCCAATGTCACCCAGAACAAAGCTGTGGCCCATACAATCCAGGAGGGCTGAAGCCGAGGGAATGCCTACCACCTGCCAGTGTGGGGGTTCTTGAGAGCCAAGCATCTGCCTGCCCCACACTGCACAGCCCTAACGCAGAGACATCAGAAAAGAGCTTCTGACTCTCCTCAGCCCACTGCCTTGGCCGAGCCCCACCTGTAGTCCCACGGCCACTTTCATACCCATAGGACTGGCAGCAGGCCCATGCTGTGTGGCAGCCCTTGATGCCAGTGGGTCCTGGGCACCCCTCTGAGACAATGTGAGCGGCTTCCCACAGACAACCACCAGCACAGGCCCACCAGAGGCTACAGGGACAAAGCAAGTTGCTCAGTCCAGCCAGAGCCCTCACAGGGGCAGTGCAGATGTGCCTTCTGCTACACTGGGGCCCCTGGAAACGTCCCTGTCCCAGAGACATGGCCTGCTAGCCCTGGCACCTCCTGTGCCCCAAAGGAAATCCGCATGCCTAAGCCATTGCTCCCCAGGGACTGGAGGACACTGCAGAGCAAAGCCTGTTGCAAGACCCCATCTCTGGGTGAGAATGGAGCCAGGAGGACAGGAGCCTCTCAAGGACTCCACTGTCAGCAGGTGCTACTCACGTGTTGCACACGGCCATTGTCTGGCACGTTTCCCCTGTGCAGAACTCAGAGATGGTGCTATACTGCAGGTTGATGTGGTGGAAAAATGTTGTTGCTAGAAGAGAAGGGAAGGGACAGAGGTAAAGGCCACATCCAAGCCACCTGCATCCCAGCTGCCAGCGTATGTGCTTGGCTGGGGAGTGGCTGGCTATCCTCGGACCCCAGATGGTGGGGGGAGGGATGTCTGCTGAGCACTAGCTCTGGGGGGCCCTGCAGGATGGGGCTGGGGGGCCCACGCACTATTGCTGGCCAGCCACTCGTTGAGGTCGATCTCACGGGGCAGCACCACCAGCTCCCTGAACTCGCAGTCAGTGATCCTGGACTTGGTGTGCTCCGGCTCCAGGTACACCTTCTTCTCCTCCGCTGCAGGCTTCTTGCCATTAGGCTTTGCCTTTGACTTCCTGCCGAGAGAGAAAGGAGGGACAGTGTGGTATTACCACCTGCCCATCCGGACCCAGACCGCAAACAAGGGTGCAGAGGGGCCGGCCAAGCCTGAGGGGGAACCCTGCCACATCAGTGCCCACAGGCAGGGCAAGGCTCTGTTCCTCACACAGCACCTTCCTTGGCTGTACTGAGGCCCCAGTTGGCCTTTCGCAGCCAGGGAGGAGCAACAAAGGCCCTGAGCTCAGACCGAGCCCTTGAAGGGAAGCAGTAAACTTCCTGGCTCCTCCAAGGCCAGCCATGGCTACTGTGGGGGGACTCACACCAGGGCACAGCTGGGCACCTGTCTCTTGGGCTTGCCTGAGGATATGGTACAGCCTGGCACACAGCTCTCTGCTCCCTGTCGGTCTCTCCCCAACTCTGGGAGGGCCACACTAAGGGATGGGGGACAAGAGGCCAGCCCTGTCCTTTCTATTTCCTTTCCTGTTTTGAAAAGTTGCTGAAAAGGTTTATTCAAGAGAACAAGGAAGGAATAATGCTCCCTAAACAGCGGGAGGCACTTCCCTCTAAGCTTCCCAGGTTGCTCACATTGGCAGGTGACTGTGCTTGGCCTGAGGCAGGAGCAGGGCAACCCAGCAGGGGTGGGCAGTTGAGATGTCAAGGTCAACACTTCTGTGCCCACAGCCCTACCCTAAGTGTGCACCACAGGCAGCTCTCCCCAGGTGCCCCCATCATTCACTACTCATCTCATCCCAGGAGGAAGTACAGTGGCTCCACAGCGCAGCTGAGGCACACCTGGGTGAGACTGGGTTGCTGCTGGTACCTTGCTCAGTGATGCAAGAGCTGCCATCTGGCAAGCAATAGGCAGTGGTCATGCAACCAATCACACAGAGCTGCCCGTGGAGCTGGCCAACACCATGCACCTTCTCTAGGAGGCCGCCCCACGAGCATGGAGACCCACGTGTGTGTACACACACCCAAATGCCTAAATCTCCACTTACAAACATCTGGACCCACATTATGCTAAGCAAGAGTTCACTCAACATCTCCAACCTCCAACCACACAGGGGTGGTCACTCCCCCCCAACCCATGAGCAACCTCCCCTCCAGCAATGAGATACCCCTATGATGGCAGAAGCGGCATACAAGGCCACCTGCACATCACTCACAAGGCAGACTCAGCCACTTAAAAGGAAGCAGGAAGAAGTGCCCAAGAGAATGAAGAGGAGTGTGGCCCAGAGTGCTGCAGAAAGATGGGTGAAGACTTTGGCCTATAAATCACAGACAAAATGACTGAAGAAAAGACCTGAAAAGAGGAAAAAGAATTCAAAATGAGAAATCAGAAATGAAAGGATGAGCCATTTTTGAAATGATGTATGAACTGAAAGAACACAAAACACAATATAAAAGCAGAAGATGAAAAGAACAATGCACAACCCCACAACCCAGACAGCGAGTCAGCAAGGCAAGTCCACAAGGCTGAATGGTCTGCAAGGGCTGCTGACATGGGTGGGCTGGGACACAGATGGGCGCAGCTGCGTAGAGAAGCGACTCTAGAGTCCAGTGAGCCTTTGGCCTCTTGGCTGAGGTGGCAAGACAGACCTCCCCAAGGCCTGGCAGATAATGCCACTGGGAGCAGAGGTGAATGAGAGTCCATAGCCTAGATAGGAGAGAACATGGGCATTCGAGGGAGACTCCATAAAGGCCCTGCCATGGGAGCAGGGCTACGAGTGCTCCAGAACAAGGGCTTTCTTGGACCTTCCAGGTAGTGCTTAAAAATAAGCCCCAAAAGGCCCCTACCAAACCACGAGCAAATCAACTGCCTGTCAGAACAAAGCACACCACTTTATTTTTTTTTCCAGTTTTTGGCCAGGGTTGGGTTTGAATCCACCACCTCCAGGCATATGGGGCCAGCACCCTATTCCTTTGAGCCACAGGCACCACCCAAAGCACAACACTTTTTAAGGGAGGAAGACAAAATCAAAACTTGCAATGACATTGTTCCCACAATATCTACCATACCAAAAACAAAAGAGTGGAGCAGAAAAATGTAACTCACAACCAGAAAAAAACAAGTCAATAGAAACAGACCCAGATAAAACAATGATGCTTAAAGCAACAAAGACTTTAAAACAATGACAATAAATAGATTCAAAGAGTTAGAGAAAATGACAGACATAATAAGCAAGAAGATTAGAGCTCTCAAACTCCAAAAAAATTTTTTTGGAACTAAAAAATACAGTATCTGAAACAAAATGTTATGGGATAGGATTAAAGCAAACTAAATAATCCTGAAGAGATTACAACAAAAAACATAATTTATGGGTGGCGCCTGTGGCTCAAAGGAATAGGGCACAGGCCCCATATACCGGAGGTGGCAGGTTCAAACCTAGTCCCAGCCAAAAACTGCAGAAAAATCCCAAACAAACAAAAAAACCACATAACTTATTAAAATGTACAGAATGCAGCTAAAGCAGGGATTAGAAAGAAATTTATAACTATAAACCTTTACATTAGGAGAAAAGCCTAAAAATAAAAAGTCAATGATCTAAAAATCCATCTTAATTAGCTAGAAGAGGTAGGGCACAGTATCTCACACCTATAATCCTAACACTTTAGGAGGCCAGGGCAGGAGGATTGCCTGAGCTCAGGAGTTCAAGACCAGCCCAAGAAAGAACAAGACCCATCTCTAAAACACAACTGGGTGTTGTGGCAGGTGCCTATAGTCTCAGCAACTTGGGAGCCTGAGGTAAGAATACAGCTCGCTTGAGCCCAAGCAAGAGTTTGAGGTTGCTGTGAGCTCTGATGCCACAACACTCAACGCTAGGACACAGTGAGACTGTCTCAAAAAAAACCCAAAAACCTCCCATGTTTAAAAAAATTAAAAAATTAGTCAGGTCCATTGGGGTACACCTGTAGTCCCAGCTACTCAGGACACTAAGGCAGGAGCTGCAGGCTGTGATGACACCACTGCACTGTCGCCTAGGAAATAGTATGAGACCCCATCTGTTAAAAAAGAAGCTAGAAAAAAGAAGTGCATATTAAATGCACAGTAACTGGAAGAAAATAAATGGACATATCATAAAGAATTAAATAAACACAAAGTTAGCCTGGAAAATTTCAAATTTCCCAGTGGACTAACCAGAAAAGAAAGAAGACAAGGGAAGGAGAGGGTAAGAGTTCCCAACCACAGAAATGAGAAGGGCATTCCTGTAGATCCTACAAACATTACAAGGACAATAGGGACTATCAAAATGACGTCAACCCAGCATTTAGAAAATGCAGATGAAACAAAAGTTCTTTCACAGACACCAGTTGGTCAAACTGATATAAGAAGTGAAAAACATGAATTTATAATTAAAAACCTCTCTACCAGGAAATGGTAGGTGCCAGTGGATTACAGATGAATTCTACCAAATACATAAAGAAATAATACCAGTCTTACACAAACTCTTTCAGAAATAGAGAAGACCAGCAGAACCTTGCTACCAAAATAAGACAAGTACAATAAAAGAGAAATTATAGACCAATGTCCTGTACAGATAAAAAAAACTCCTTAACAAAATATTAACAAATTGAATTCAGCAATATACCAAAAGAGTAATAACACATCATAACCAAAAGAGGTTCATGCCAACAACAATCTAAGCTTAGCCAACGTTAAATAAGTCAGTGTAAATCACCACAGCAACAAAATAAAGGGAAAAAGCCTATCACTTCCATCAGCTGTAGGAAAAGTGTGTGACAAAACATTCATTTGAACTTTCAGCAAATTAGGAATAGAAGGGAATGTCCTCAACAAATAAAGAGCAAAGCCCGGCATGGTGGCTCATGCCTATAATCCTAGTACTTGGGAGGCCAAGGAGGGTGGATTGCCTGAACTCACAGGTTTGAGACCAGTCTGAGACACAGGGAGATCCCGTCTCCAAAAATAGCCGGGCATTGCAGTGAGCACCTGTAAACCCAGCTTCTTGGGAGGTTGAGGCAAGAGGATCACTTGAACCCAAGAGTGTGAGGTTGCTGTGAGCTAAGACGCCACAGCTCTACCGAAGATGTGCAAGTGAGACTCTGTCTCAAAGAAAAAAAAAATAAAGAGCAGCTACAATAAAACCTAAAGCTAACATCAAACATTCAGTGGAAGACTAAACGCCTTGCCCTGAGATCAGGGACAAGGAAGGACCCGGCGTTACTCACACTCATGCGTCTACTGGGTGCTGCACAGGCAGCACCAATGAGGCCAATGAGGAGAAATGCAAACATAGCAGGCACACACCAGAAATGGTCACCTAAATAGAAAAGGCCCAGGAAGCTGCAGCAAGTCTTCCAAAACTAATAAATAAATTTAGCAACATCACAAGATTTAAGATCGATATAAAAAATGCATTCCTATGTGATAACAACAAAAGAAATACATTATAAAACTGCTATTTATAATAGAATTTTTTAGATTTAGAAATAATTTTAACAAAAACTATATAAAACCTCTTACTAGGTGTGGCACCCATAGGGCTGTTGTTAGGGCTCCAGACACGTACACTGGGACTGGTGGGTTCCAACCTGGCCAGGACCTGCTAAACAATGACAACAATAACAAAAAACAGCCCAGCACTGTGGCGGGTGCCTGTAGTCCCAGCTACTTGGGAGGCTGAGGCGAGAGAATCAGTTGAGCCCAAGAATTTGAGGTTGCTGTGAGCTATGACATCACTGGCACTCTATCGAGGGCGACATAATGAAACTCTGTCTCAAAAAAAAAAAAAAAGCCCTCTCATCAAAGGGCATCAAACAATGCTAAGGGAAATTAAAGCCCTAAATAAGTGAAAATATATACCATGGTCATTTTGTTAAGATGTCATTGTTTAACAATGTTGAGTTTTAATATTATTACTATGTCAATTTTCCTAATTCAACATAGATTCAACACAATCCTCATAAAATCTTGGCATAATTTCCTTTTTTTCCAGAAATTAATAGGTGGATTCTGAAATGTACATGAAAATGCAAAAGGATTAGCGTAATCAAACCATTCTTCCAAAAGAACAAAGGTGGAGATATATTAATTTTAAGGCTGGGCAGCACCTGTGGCTCACGGAGTAAGGCACTGGCCCCATATGCCAGAGGTGGCAGGTTCAAACCCAGCCCCGGCCAAAAACTGCAAAATAATAATAATAACATTAAGGCTTACTTTAGAACTATGACTTGCAGAACACAATGCTGCTAATATCGATATAAACATAAAAAAACAGGATAAAGTTCAAAAATGGGCCTACACTTAATGGTCAATTAGACTTCAACGAAGGTGCGAAATCAATTCGGGAAAGGAACACATATTGAATAAACAGTGCTGCAAAAACTGAATATCACAAGAGGAAAAAACCCTCAAACCCCATCTCACACCAGAATGGATCAGAGACCTACTTATTAAAGGAAAACCACAATGCTTCTACAGTAAGACATGGGAATATCTACACCACACTCAAAGCAACAATTTCTTAGAATGTCAAAAGCACTAACCAGTAAGAAAAAATTGATGAAATACATTTCATCACAATTTAAACACACACATTTCTATTCAAAATATAATTAAGAAAAATGAGCAAGTAAGCCACAGGTTACCTATATCTGACAAAAACCGTCTAGACTACATAAGCAATCCTAAAATTAAAGGACAGAACCCAGATTCCACAATGATGCAAAAGATAAAACTAAGCAATGGATTTTCACAAAATAAGATGAAGAGAACGCTACGACACTTATCAATTATCTCAATAAATGTCAATGGTTTGAATTCCCCACTGAAGAGGCATAGATTGGCTGACTGGATTAAAAAACACAACCCATCTATCTGTTGTCTGGAAGAAACTCACCTCACATCAAAAGACAAATTAAAACTCAGAGTTAAGGGTTGGAAGTCAATAATTCAGGCAAATGGAACTCAGAAAAAAAGAGGAGTTGCAATCTTATTGTCAGATACATGTGGATTTAAAGCAACTAAAGTTAAAAAAGATAATGATGGTCACTTTATATTGGTTAAGGGAAAAATACAACAAGAAGACATTTCAATTTTAAATATTTATGCACCCAATTTTAATGCTCCCAGATTTGTGAAACAGACCCTGCTTAGTTTGAGCAATACGATATCCCATAACACCATAATAACAGGGGACTTTAATACCCCTATCTCAGAGATGGACAGATCTTCTAAACAGAAATTAAATAAAGATATTTGAGACTTTAGAACAACTGTGCTTGGTAGATGTATATAGAATGCTCCATCCCAAAGATATAGAATATACATTCTTCTCATCATCCCATGGAACATTCTCCAAAATTGACCATATCATCAGACACAAAACAAACCTCAGCAGGATCAAAAGAATTGAAATTCTACCTTGCATCTTTTCAGACCACAAGGTACTAACAGCGGAACTCAACACCAACAAAAATGCTCAACCTCACACAAAAGCATGGAAGTTAAACAACTTTATGCTGAGTGACACTTGGGTGCAGGAAGAAATAAAAAAGGAAATCATTAACTTCCTTGAGTATAACAACAATGAAGACACAAATTACCAAAACCTATGGGGTACAGCAAAAGCAGTCCTGAGAGGAAAATTTATTACTTTAGAAGCCTACATTCGAAAAACAGAAAGAGACTATATAAGCAAACTCACAAACCATCTGATGGAATTGGAAAAAGAAGACAATCTAAGCTTAAACCCAGCAGAAGAAAAGAAATATCCAAAATTAAATCTGAGATCAATGAAATTGAAAACAAAAGAATCATTCAGAAAATTAATGAAACAAGGAGCTGGTTTTTTGAAAAAATAAATAAAATAGATAAGCC
>CAUYON010027639.1:0-29458 GCA_963573935.1 Arctocebus calabarensis
CCCGATGGTTGTTCTGCGACCCTGAGGGTGGAGCTTGCTGGGGCAGTTCTCCTACAATGGCTCCACACAGCCCACAACCAAACACTGGAAGCTCTTTCTGGCTCAGTGGCTCAGTCTGGAGCCCCAGACAACACTCAAATAACTCCGCACTCCTGCGCCAGTTCTCTCAAGGCAGTTCAACCGAGTGCCAAGTCCAAAAGAAACCCAAACAGCTCACAGGTAAGGCCTTTCCAGTTTGCAATCTCACTGGTGCTGTAGTCACAGCTGCCGGCAGGATTAGACCGAATGAACACACCCAACCACTTGCCAGATCTCCACTGCTTTTACCTTCCTCAGGGGGTCCAGAAGTCTCATGCTGTCTCCCTGTGTCCCCAAAGGGATGTTTCTGGGCAGATCTCGTCAGCCAGAGATGCCTGAAGTCTTCTCTCCCCAGTCTCACCGAGCCCAGTTGCAAGGAAGCTGTTACTCGCAATTTTCATAATTTTTAAAGCAACTTTTACACTACTAAAGGTGGAAAGAAGTTTTCATTTCTTTCTTTCTTTTTTTTTTTTTGTAGAGACAGAGTCTCACTTTATCACCCTTAGTAGAGTGCCGTCACTTTATCACCCTTAGTAGAGTGCCGTGGCGTCACACAGCTCACAGCAACCTCCAACTCCTGGGCTTAGGAGATTCTCTTGCCTCAGCCTCCCGAGTAGCTGGGACTACAGGTGCCCACCACAATGGCCAGCTATTTTTCTGTTTTGTAGTTCTGCTGAGGCTGGGTTTGAACCCGCCACCTTTGGTATATGGGGCTGGCACCCTACTCGATGAGCCACAGGAGCCACCCCCCCTTTTTTTCCTTTTTTTGACAGTCTTGCTCTGTTGCCCCAGGCTAAAGTGCTATAGCCTCAGCCTCCCTCACAGGAACCTCAAACTCCTAAACTCAAGTGATCCTCCTGCCTCATCCTCTAGAGTGTTAGGATTCCAGATGTGAGCCACCAAGGCTATAGAGTGGCTTATTTTTGATATTTTATTTCTATAATATGATTCAAATTTTAGTGGAAAATGGGAAAAAATAGTAATGTCTATTTGATTCTTACTGTATAAAATATATTGTTAGATATTAATCTGTTTTATTTTTTTTTTATTGATACATAATAAACTTTTTTTGGATATATGTGATTCATATGTGTAAAGATTAAGTCAGGGTATTTGGCATATCCATCACCTTAATATTTGTCTTAATGTTAGAAACATCTGAATTATTCCCTTTTAACTATTTTGACATATGCAGTAGATTATTGTAAATTACAGCATGGTCACACGCTACTGCTCTACTGAGCACTAGCTCCATTTCCCTGTGTTTTTGCACCCAGTAATCAACCTCTCTCGCTCCCCCAATCTTCCTGACCTTCTCAGCTTCTGGGAATACAGTTTCCTCTGTATCTTTATGGGTTTTTTTTTTTTTTTAGTTTATTGTTTTGCTGTGTTACTGAGAAAAATAAAATGAAATGTAGATTTCTCTTTCGAATGTAAGAAAAAAAGATACTCTTATGTAAGTAAAAAGGTAAGCCATGGCTTTGGAGAAATGTTTGCACTATTTCTGTCTGACAAAGGAATAAAGAATTCCACAACTCAATAGGAAAAAAAACGGAAAATGTGCAAGACCCTGGAACAGGGGCTGGATAAAAGGTGCACAGACGGTCCCTACGCACAGGAGGTGTGGTCAGTACTGGGCAAGCTGAACCCCCGATTGGAAGCACGGGGGTATTCCACCACACACTCCCTGACAGTATGCATGGTGGCAGCTGGGGGACAGCTGCATTGGGCATCGCTGGTCAGTGTGTGATGTGGCATAGCCACTTTGGGACACTGTTGTGCTCTTTCTAATAAAGTTGAACGCTGTTTGCATTTTACCCATCAGGGACTTAAGAAGGGGCCACCTGCTGACGAGCCTTGGTGACTGTTCACAGCAGGTTTATTTGTAAAAGCTAAAAACTAGAAAAAAGCGGACGTCCGCTCCGAGTGAATGGATGACAACTTGTGTACCCACGCAATGAAGTAGCAATAGGAGGGGCTCAGGATGGGGCGCAGGAGGGGACGCAGGAGGGTGGCCGCCAGGTGTGTCATACTGAGGGCTGCGAGAGAGAGCTGCTCTGGGGCGATGGAAGTTCAGTATCCGCCCGTGGGGATAGTTTCACAGGTGTGCAAAATGTCAAAACTCTGCAGATCGCAGATTCTAAGTATGTGCAGTTTACCATAGCCAGATACATCTCAATAAAGTTGCAAAAATAAATGAATAAAATTTTTAAAAGTTATGTCCTAGGATGAAGATAGGAACGCGGGAGAGGGAGTGCGGGGTCCAGGGCCAGCCCGCTGCCTGCTGGTGCCGGAAGGGGCAGGAGGCCCGCTGGGGGGGAGGGGTCTGAACCCGGCGGACGGACCTTTCCGTTTCTCTGTCGTGGGCTGGTGGCGGTGTGGGGTCGGGGAGGCACAATTCTGTTTTCCCCAACAAGCCCTGCTCGGCCCCGCAGTCCTAGGAACTGGAGGAGCAGGAAGCCGGCAAGGAAGTAATCCGGAGGTTTGCTGGAGTCCCCGCAGATGTGGGCGGGGCGAAGCTCTGGGGACCTAGGGGCGGGGCGGAGCCGTGGGGGCGGGAGGAGGCGGGACCTCAGGACCTCGCGTGGGAGCGGGACCTAGGGGGCGGGGCGGGCGGAGGTGGGGCAGAGGTACCGGCCTACGCGTACCCCAGGGCCGTGTGGGAGGAGCAAGAATGGTGGAGGGGCGTCGTGGGGGTTAGGCCGAGGGGCGTGACCGCGGGGACGGGTGTAAGGGCGGGACTGAATGGGGTTGGGCGGGGCGGGTGGAGGGGCGGTGCCTAGGTGGGACCACGGGACTGTGGGCGGGGCCGTACCGAGAGGCGGGGCTAAGTGTAGGAAGAGTCCAAACGGCCGGGCCGCGTGGGCGGGGCCGAGAGAGGCGGCGGGCGCCCACCGGCGGTCGGGAGGGTCCGCATAGGCTGTGCCTGACTCAGGAGGAAGCCGAAGATCGAGTAGTCTAGGGGAGCAGCGCCCTTGATTTGGGGGGGTTGAACACCGGGGCACGGGGTGCTGGGCACGCGAGAGGGGCGGTCTCTGGGCTGGCCCGGGGAGGATGGAGGGCAGCCGCGGGCGGGGACGCGGTCACAGGTGTGGAGCCGGGCAGGGGCGCAGCCATTCCACCTCCCCGCATCCATCCGCTGCGGCCTCGTGGACTCCCCGCCGGGTGTCCTGGGGTTTGGTGCCCAGAGCACCTGTGTACCCGAGCTGAGTCCTGGGGGTTCCTGTGTGCTGCGTCCTGGGGAAGCGCAGTAGGGCACGTGAACCTGCCTCGGCCCTGGATGGTCTGTCCCTTCACCTAAACTTTGTTGTTCTACCAGCAAGCCCCAGGCTGAAGGAAAGAGGGGAAAAGAGGCCCTCAGGGAGCGGGCTAGCTCGGGGAACTAATGATTGTCTTTCAGGCAGTAAGGGAAGACCTGGGACCTCTGGCCGGTGACACCTGAGCAGCGCGCCAAAGGCAAATGAGTCTTCAGGGACACACTGGGCAGGGAAAGAAAGCAGGAAGTCGGCCTAGGACACACAACATTGGCATCTGTGAATGACCAACCCCTGACTGTTTCTTCCTGCTGTTCCACACAACCTGGGGCTCCCAGGACGACAAGGGTGAGTGGTGGGTTACAGAGGCATTTGCCACTCAGGAGTAAACCTTGCGTTTCACCACTAAGTGTCTCCATGAACTTTTACAACCTCCTTGCAAAGTCTTTGCCTGTGTGCTGGGTTTCCTAACTACATCCCTGTGTACTTTCTTGACGCCTCTGACACTGGCCATGCCCTGGGCACAGTGAGGGGCAGCACAGGCTACCATCACAGTCACCTCTGCGGCTAGTTGGGCAAGGTGCTGGCCCCCAGCAGCAATGCAGTCTGGCCTGGAGGTGCACACCGCACAGCTGTCAGCAGCCCTGAGGCTGTGTTGCTCTCTATGTGCTTCTGTTGTCACACCCGCTTCTCATCCCTTGTAGTGTCTGCTCTCTGGTTAGTGTGGGCGCCTGGTGTTCCCAAGTCGCTGCTGCCTGGCAACACCTTTCTCTTCCATCTGGAACACCTCCCTGACCCTGCATCCTTGCAAGCTGCCGATTAGGGCTGTTATCTTGGACCCAGCCAAGATGAGCCCTGGGCCCCCATCCCACTGAACAGTGACTGTGGTGTTTCCCATGCACAGCACATCAAAGCTCCATGGCAGTCCTGCTGATCTCAGCCTACTCTGCACCAAACTCCCTCCTCCATCCTTCCCCCCCATACTTCATCCCACCAGGTGCCACATCCTCAGGGCCCTAGCCCCTAGGGTGAGCCAGGCCTGGCCTCTGGCCTCACAGCCTCTGTGGCAGATTAGCCCAGGGAAGTGCAGGAGGGAGAGCTTGTCTCTTCAGACAGAGGAACACAGGATAATAAAAAGCTGCTGTCCGGGCAGCACCTGTGGCTCAAAGGAGTAGGGTACTACTCCCATATACCGGAGGTGGTGGGTTCAAATCCAGCCCCGGCCAAAAAAAAAATACTGCAAAAAAGCTGCTGTAGGCAGATCAGTATGGTGGTGGCACAGGACCAGGCAGAGAGATTAGCAGGACAGAGTGGAGACTCTAGAAAAGATCCCAGTGTGCCCAAGAACTCCATACATGAGCAAGGTGGTATTTCGGTTTAGAATAAAAGGATGATTTAATAAATGCCACTGACAAAGACAACAAAGCCAGACTTCCTGTTTCATGTAGATAGAACTCCCCAAGGCTTCAGCTAAAGGGGAGAAAACTCTTAACACTTAGAAGAAAACTCAGCCCACCATGCCCAGGACAGTAATCCGTGAATCTGCTCCTCAGGAGATGTTCGCCCTGATGACACCTGATTTCAGCCCAGGGACATTGACTTCAGTTTGTGGTGCTTTGTCACAGCATCCCCAGGAAACAAATCCAAGTTAATTCCATGTTGTAAGGTGAACTGTGCTGGTCAGGTTATGTGGTCTGCGGTGCTGACCCCTCCTGACCTACTGAGAGAGCCCGTGCCTGCCCTGCACCCATGTTTCAGTGTGTCTGGCTCAACCACACTGAAGACAAGAGCTGACCCTGAGTCCTCAGGCCACTGAGGAGCAGGCCTTTGGGAGGCTGGTCATGGACACAGGTGGCAGAGACAGTGAAAGGGCCCTCAAGAGGATTTCTAGGTGTCATTACTGTCTCTGTCTGGTCCTCCCAGCTGGCCAGGGCTGACCCGTGCCTCCCTTGCCAGGTTCCCCAGCTAGAGGAGTCCGTGCAGCTGGTTGGACTGCATCTCCTTGGCCTGTCCTACAGGTAGGTCTGTGGACATCTATCTGAGCAGCCAATGCCCTGTGTGGTGGCTTTGCTCAGCTTAGGCCTGTGTGCTGACCACTTGGATCTTTCCAGGGCAGGAGTGGATGGCAACCTCTGCCCAGCGAAATGACTCAAGAGAAACCTCTGGGCCTCCAGGTAAAGGCCCCTGAAGGGGACCTTCTTGAGAAGTTGAACTTCTCAAGTCATTACCAACAGACCCTTGTTGCTAGGCCAACAAACTCCCCTTCTCTGCAGTGGGGGTGGGGTGGGATCCTCACACCCTCCTGGGCCTCACCCCAGGAGTCTGATTACAAGGAATGTGCCCCCATCCCAGCCCACAGCAGTTGCCTAATTGTGAATGTAATTAGCTGCTCAGCACCCTCAAAATTAGCAAGTGGGTAATTGTGCCTGTAATTATCTGCTGTACTCCTGGTAATTAACCGTGTGAGTGATTTTTTGTTGTGCAAGTCATTGTGGATGCAAATTTGTGCCCAAGTAAAGGTTGGGGAGGGGGTACTCAGCCCACACCATCTGCCCTGGTGGGAGCCAGGACCGACCTGTCACCTGGGGTGTCAGTGGGGCTGCAGAGTGGGGCTAGGTCTCACTGGGGCCGCTCACCCAGCGGGGACCTTTCTGAGCTCAGCATCCCCAAGCAGGGCAGAGCCTCCACAGGCTTGGGGTGGCTGGCATTGGTGCATGGCCTATGCCAGTGGGCACCGAAAGCACGGCTCCGAGAAGTGTTCTCTGCCTTCATGATGGGGAGGTGGGAGCCACTGCTGGGGCCCCTCCAGGGTGAGCTCAGGCCTACAGTCAAGGCAGGCTGGGATATGTGGCTGGGCCAGTTAGAGAGCTTCAGAGGACCTCAAAGCCTGGTGTAGTAGGACCCACTGTGTCTGGATTCGGACGCTGCATCATAGGATCTGGGTGCACCGTCAGCGGGAGACATGAGCAGAGGGAGGTAGGTGCTGCCTCCTTAGCTCAGGCCGGTGACCCTACAACCTCCAGCTTTGCTCAGGCTCCCACGCAAGTGGAGGTCTTGGTGGGAGATGAGCCTTTCAGGTGTCCCTCAGGGAAGGCTCAGCTCTGGTCCTCACCCTTGAGAGGCTCCCAGGCCAGCCGGGGAGGTGTGAGGGTGTCCCAGTGGGCAGTGTTCAGATAGACTCCCCTGGGCCACACGCCATGGCACAGTCTAGATGCATGGTGTGCACAAAGAGGGAGCCCCAGCTGGGCAGCTGCCATGTTGGGCACCCCTGGGGAGAGCAGGTTGGTTGAAGGCAGCGACTCACAGCAAGCGAGTGGCCCCCCACAAAGGGCCTGGCTGGGCTGCTCTGGCTCGGTCCCTGACTTCCACACACAGCAGGGGTTGGAGCAGAGGCCTGTGCCTTCCAGAGTCCCAACCCAGAAGGCAGATCCTGACCTCTGAGGGGGTCCAAGGTCCGGCCCAGGACAGTGGAAATTTTCCTGGGGATATTGAGGAGACTCCAGAGATCCAGCACACATGGCAGAGACCTGGGAACCAGGCTGCGCTTAGACCCAAATGCGATGCGCTCTGGAAGGCCCTTCCCCATCATCCTGTGGCCATTTGACAGTGCTCTCTGCTTCAGAGATGGCGCTTTATAACTATACCTGCCAGAGGGGACAGACGTTGTGTCTTTTTTTTTTTGAGATGGAGCCTCAAGCTGTCACCCTGGATAGAGTGCCATAGCATCATAGCTCACAGCAACCCCCAATTCCTGGGCTTAAGCGAGTCTTCTGCCTCTACCTCCCAAGTAGCTGGAACTACAGGCGCCCACCACAACACCCGGCCATTTTTTGGTTGCAGCCGTCATTGTTGTTTGGCAGGACCGGGCTGGATTCGAACCTGCCAGCTCAGGTGTACGTGGCTGGCACCTTAGCCACTTGAGCCACAGGTGCCGAGCCCAGATGCTGTGTCTTTCCAGGTGAAGGTCAAGAGCACAGAGGGGATAGCCGGGTGTTATGGCGGGCGCCTGTAGTCCCAGCTACTCAGGAGGCTGAGGCAGGAGAATCTCCTGAGCCCAGGAGTTGGAGGTTGCTGTGAGCTGTGTGACGCCATGGCACTCCACCAAGGGCGATAAAGTGAGACTCTGTCTCTACCAAAAAAAAAAAAAAAAGAAAGAAAGAAAAAGAACAGAGAGGGGCGATGCTCCCTTTGTAAGAGCAGGAACCATGTTCACCAGGGAAAGCCCCAAGCCTGAGATGAGCAGCCCTGTAAAGCTCTGGAGGGACAAGCGAGGCCCAAGTGCCCAGAGCCTGCACCAAGTGATGACAGGTCTGTGGAACCGGCTGGGATCCACTCCAGCCTGGCCCTGTGACCTGGGCCCACGCCTCAAGACCGAGAGGAATAAAGGTCTGTTTGTAAATTGCCTAGTCCCGAGTGTGAGGTTACAGCAGCTTGAATAGACAAAGGCAGCTGATGAGTGTAGACGGTGTGCTAGTTAGCATAGATGGTGGGTGGTTAGTGTAGACAGGGGCTGGTTAGTGCAGATGATAGGCTGGTTATTGTAGATATGGGCTGGTTACTGTAGGTATGGGCTGGTTAGTGTAGATGATAGGCTGATTAGATATGGATTGGTTAGTGTAGATGATGGTGGGATGGTTAGTGTAGATGATGGGGTAGTTTTCTGGCTGGTTACTTGAGAAAATCATTTTAATCGTGTAAACTTGGGGAGGGCTTCTCTGCAGAGCAGAGATGTCCATGGACATAGAATGCCCCAACATAACAGATGTGTAATTTTAAACTTCCCAGTAGTCATGCTGAGAAGTAAAAAGCTCTCTTTGGGAAACCAAATATTCAGTTATTTTATAAAAATCACTTTGGGGCCCTAAGAATGCCCTGCCTGCTGCCTGGCTGGTCTAGGCTGAATGCCTCAGTCCACTCTTACAAGCCTCAATGGAGGGAAACCAGCTCAGAGAGGGCAAGCCACCTGGCCAGGGTCGCACAGTAGCATCTTGGCAGTCTAGATTGCTAGAGAGCCACCTGGCCCTGCCCTATGGGTCCTCCATGCCCTGGCTTTGGGGTTTGGAGCCTGTGGGGGTCAGATCATTGAGTATGTGTGGAAGAGGGTGGCCATGCTGGGGTGCTCCATGGCTCTGCCTGCTGTCAGGTCTTCAACCATTGATCCTTCACCTGTCCATGTGGGGTGGCCACAGCCGGAGGTCAGCACCTAGACAGGGGCCTCCCTTGCCCCAGAGCTGTGGAGCTCCCCGTGCCCCTCAGTCCCAGCTCCCAGTCCCTAGCTCCCTTAATGCACAGAATCAAAATGGTCCCTTGTTATTAGTGAGAAGAGGGAACAAGGCTGTCCCCAGACCTTGCAAGCAGAGCCCTGCCTGGCGAGAAGTACGGAGGTCCCCACTTTCCCAGGCAATGGGCTCAGGGCAGCCCAGGGCAGCCCCCACCTGGGACCCTTCCTCTAGTCCCCAGCCCTCTGCCCCTCCAGCCCACATGTCATATGGCCTCTCCAAAGCTTCCATCTGCCCAGATCTCCCCCTGGCCTGACACTCTTATTTGCTGCCTCATCTGGAGCCCCTCCCCCACACAGCTGTGTTTGGGGGTGGTTGCTGCAGGGTCTGTGCTTGGCACAGAATGAGTGACTGTCCTCCATGCCCTGCCTGCACCTCTCTTGTGTTTACAGCGGAGGGAGTGAAGGGTCTCAAAGGTGGTCTCTCCAGGGCGAGGCCTGACCCCTCCAGGGGAGGAGAGGCTGAGGCAGGGTGTCTAGCCAGCTCTCTGTGTGTGACCCTTAGGGATGCCGGGGCTGTCTGTGACTGCTCTAAGTCATTGCCGGCTCTGTGTTCTGGTAAGGCCACCTAAGGCCACAGGGAGACCTGAGTTCAAATCCTGCCTCAGTTTCCTCATCTGTAAAGTGGGGCAAACCTTCTCTGGTTGATTCTGTAGTACCCAGAGCAGGGTCTGGGAGGGGTGAGCTTGGTGCCTGTCCTCTCCCTGGGGGGCTTCTGAGCACCCTGAACCTACAGTGCCCACCAACTTGGGGTATGGAAGCCTGGTTCCCAGACATCATGCTGGGGAAACCCCTGGAGCTTAAGTCCCCTCCCCTAGAGAGGATGAGACCTGGACATGTCCCCTGAGCTGCTCCCTGGGGACCAGTGATGACAGCCTCAGTTGAGAGGTGATGCTGAACCACAAGCAGACAGACTGGCCAGGGGTGGGCATACCTGGCTGGGGAAGACCCACACAGTGGCTGTGTTCCTGGATGTGGGCGTGGCTTTGGTCTGGCTGTCTTACCTGCTGACGTCTGCTATGGCTTGGGAGGGCTTGTGCCGATTGATGTCAGCAGCCAGCAGCCTGTGTGTGTGTGTGCACCTGTATGTGCGCGCCTATATGTGTGCATGTGTGTGTGCGCCTGTATATGTGCACGTGTGTGCGCCTGTGTGTGTGCACCTGTATGTGTGCATGTGCACCTATATGTGTGCACGTGTGTGTGCGCCTGTATGTGTGCACATGTGTGTGCATGCCTACCACAGAGGGAAGAACTCGCAGGGCCAGGGGCCATGTGTTCATCCCTCCAGGCCACTCTTTGGGTATCAGGACCCTGGAACAACTCACAGATGCCTCAGGCCCCTCCTAGGCCTGCACTGGCCTCTCCTGAAGGTATGTTCTCATTGTGGCCTGTCCTGAGGGCTGAGGGATGCTTTCTGGGAGCAGGGGTTAGGTGAAGCTGGGCCATGTGGGCTGTGGTAGCCATGTGCACACATGCAGGTCCCTTGCTGGTCGGACAAAGTCTGGGTGGGAGGGAGGAAAGGGAGGTGGAGGGGTGGTGGACCTGGCTCCTTCCTGGCAGCCACATCTTGACACTAAACTCCATGGAGTCCACCAGGCCTCCCATGGTGGTAGAGGTATATTTGACAAGGTAGGAGGGAGCAATCCTTGGTTAGCTAAATGTATAAGTTCTAAACACTTTGAACTGTTTAGATGCATGGCGTGGGGGCTTGGTTCATGACTGTTTCCCAGTGCCTAAAACAGTGCCTGCCACACAGTGGGTGCTTGGGAAGGGTTTGCTGTGTGCACCAGCACCCCCGTCACACCCACCTCCCCCATGCTCATCGCCAGCTGTCCCCAAACACCATCAGCTTCTTGAATGCTTGAATGAAAATCAAGGCAGGTCAAGGCCAACTACTTCAAGGGGAACTTTATTTATTCCTTGTAGCAGCGTGCCAATGCCCAGGTCAGCCGGGACATGGCCACTCCACTGCCACTCAGTTTGGAACCAAGACTGCCTGGCACTGAAAACACATCAAAAACATCAACTCTCTGCCCTTTTTTCCATTTTTTTGTTTTTTTTTTGTTTTTTGGTACAAAATGATACAAACAACAATACAAAATAGTTGTGCTGTTGACGATTACAAAAAAAGTTGGAACATCTGTCTAACCGCGCAATGCTCAGAGTTGCAGTGTGAACACATCATACTCCAGAATCTTTCCCGAAACAACCACGGTCATGCGGGCTGCTACACATTTTGTCCATTTTCAAAAAGAAACATGCAAAAAATCAGAATGAAAAAAAGGAGAGAAAGGAAAAGTAAGATGCGCTCCAATTGTACACAGAGGTGGACCCCACTGGACGGGCCGTGCCGAGCATAGAATCTATGGATGTGCGTCACGGCGCTCTGCACAGGAACTTCCATTCTTATTTCTCCCCATTTAGCACTGGGCAGAAATGGATGTTCCCTCTCCTTCGACTTTTTACTTTGGAGAGAACAGAGTTGTCATATCTTCTCCATGGACCATGTGTCTGCTGGTGCACGTGCTAGGGAAACCGAGGCTTCTCTGGGGGCCAGTTGGTCATTATCTAACACTTTGGTGGCGGGAAGCCCAGTGCTGTGGATGTGCTGTAAGATTCGAGAAACACCCTGTGGGCTGGAGTGGGGCGCCTGTGGCCGGGCAGGGATGGCCTCTGCTCTGACCGGTCCACCCCAAGGTGCTGCTGCTCCCTCTCCCAGGACAAACATTCCTTAAGGGAACCATTTGCTGGCCTCCGCTCTCTGTGCTGCTGCCTAATCACCCAGTCTATCTACAGACTACAAAAGAGACAGGTGACATCGATTGTGTGCTGAGCTGATTCCAGCTCAGGGGAGAGGTGGGTCTGGGAGGATGTGGGAGCCCCTAGGGCTGGTGGGGTCGGGGCAGGGAAGGCAGCAGGAGGTTCCGGGAGCCCGTGGGTGTCCCCTAGCTGGTGCTATAGCTTTGGCCTGTGGGATTTCAGCCAAAAGCAAGGGGGGCTTGGCCCTGACAGGTGTTGGGAGAGGTGGGAAGCAGGTGCAGACATGCTGCCCACTTCTGCTGGGCGCCAGAGGGAAGACTTCACGCTGCCTTGGTGCCCATGTCCAGTCATGCTGACCACAGCCCACTCACACTTCTCAGGCTTAGGATTTGGACTGAAGGATGAACTTTCCAAAACAACAAAAACAGAAATCCTGGCTCCCCTCCCCTGGCCCCACCTGCCACAATCCATGCCCCAACACTCAGGACACCTCATTTGCATAGCAGCTTAGCCTGGAGGTCATGCCATGGCTGCCGTGCCCGCTCCTGGCCTGGCTGCCCGCACGGTGGGCTGCCCTGTGCCCGTCACGGTGCCCCCAGCCCGCCCTCCCTTTCTGGCCAGTCATGGGCGGGGTCAGAGTGGCAGATGGGTTTGGTTGGGAGAGAGACCCTGACGTCCATGGGATCATGCCACATGAGTGGCACATGCTTGTGCCCTCAGGCGGGAGCAGCTTAGGAAAAGGGTGACTTTAGCAATGGTGAAGGCCATAGGCTGAGGAAGGCATCAGACTACGTACCCCAAGTGGAGAACATGCTGCCCCCACAGGTAGCCCTGACTTCCTCTGCCCTCTGGGGTGCTCAGCAGGTGTCAATGCTGGGGCCCCCCCTCCTTAAGGGGGTTCTGGCACCAAGTCCTGCACAGGGCTACTGTCAGTCCCCAAGGAGTGTGTTGTGTGTGGCCTGGGTGGGCCAGAAAGCTGACCACACACAGGCCCCCCTCAAGGGAGCCTGCCCCTGCCTCGGCCACCCTGTAGAGGGAACGCACCCGGTGTGCCTCCCATCCCAGCTGGAGCTGCCCTGGGTCCTTGGGCACCGCTCCTTTGCTATCCTCCCCTAGTCGAGCTTGAGAATCAAATGCCCCTGGAAACAGCATTGCTGGCTCTGAGGGATGATGGCCTCACTGTCCCTGGGGGCTGCTCGTGGCTGACATGGGCCCAAGGAAAGGAATTTACAGTTTCTGGTGTGTGGAGGACGGCGGGCTCTCCCCAGCCATCTGGAGCAGAGCTCTGCTGCCCACACAGACTGGGCAGGGTGTACGTCCACATGGGAAGGGGACAGGGTTTGCTAGAGTGTCCTGCAGGAATCAGGAAGCTGGCCGGTGTCTGCAGCTGGAAGGAGTTAGCATCCAGCCCCTGCATAGCCCCGGGGTTGGCCACATGTTCTTGGGGCCTTTGATGGGGCCCCTGGAGTCCAGTAGCAGCCACGGAGGGCTCAGACCAGGGCTTTGCAGGTTTGAGCTGTTTCTTCTTGGATGCATACACTCCTGGATGGCATTTGGGGTGACAGATGGCCCAGATGGTGGCCTTGGCTGACTGGGGGCCAGGGTATGGCTGAGGGCAGCGATGGGACCATCTCAGATGGTCCCTTGGATCCCATGTGCCCCAGCTATTCACAGCATCTGGGAGTGGTTGGGGGGAGCAGCCACAAACTGGGGTGAAAGCCAAATCTATGGACCTGCTAGCCCCGGGGACCCTTCTGCTGTGGAAACTGAAGGCTGAACCCCCAACCTGCTGGGCTGGGGCCCCCTTGGGAGACTCTGCACAGCAAAGGCTGCTGGGATTGAGACCCCAAATTTGTTTTTTTCAAATGAGTCACCCACTTTCTTTTTCTTAAGAAAAGACCAATTAAAAAAGAAGAGACACCAATTTGAAAAAAGAAAGACACCATTCTCTCCCGTTCCTTCCTTAATAGATGCTGGGGTGAGCGGGGCCGGGGCCACTTGGGGCTGGGATGGGGTGAACCTGCCTGTCTGCTGCTGGTCACTCCTGAGTTTGAGGGAATCTGATACATGCACCAAAAGGCACTTTCATTTTTTTAAAACAGTGCTCCTGCTCTGAGAAATTCAAGTTAAGACAGAGTGCCTCTCGCTCTCCTCAGTGACAAGTTGGCGGCCGCTGCGCCAGGCAGCACGGGCGCTGGGGGAGTGTTCATGCTAGACAGCTCAGTGCCAGGGAGGCGGGGCCTCCTAACACCACGGTGGCCTCGCGGTCCTGCTCCTCCGTGTCCCAGCGCTGCTCTCCTTTCAGCCCCGAGACTGGCGGCCAGCTAGTCCTCCTCGCCGCCTCCGTACATGTCCGCCAGCTTCTTGAATCTGGGCCCCCAGTCGTTGAGGTAATCGTAGTCTTGGTCCCCGGAGCTGGACGAGTTCAGGGAGCTGACAGAGCCAGCGGTTGAGCCACTGCCCTCATAGTCGAAGACCAGCAGCGAGTCATAGGGGGGTGCCGTGGGGTCATTGTCAGCTGCTCGGAGCCCCTGCGGTCACGGAGACAGGTGAGGGTGAGGGTGAGGGTGAGGATGAGCTGTCTCCACCATGGCCCAGCACAGCAAGTGGGAGTTAGGGCAGGAAGCTGGAGGTACAGGCCTTGCAAACAGCAGCTGCTCCAGTCTGCGTTTAACTGA
The DNA here is from genome assembly GCA_963573935.1 of Arctocebus calabarensis. NCBI lineage: Eukaryota > Metazoa > Chordata > Mammalia > Primates > Lorisidae > Arctocebus > Arctocebus calabarensis. The sequence continues at coordinate 14,049 of CAUYON010027639.1, forward strand.
AGGGGTGTCAGAGAACTGAGTGGGGAGGGGCATTTACGAAGATGGAAGTGGGGAGGTTGTGGGAGGAACAATCTCAGATGCCAGCAGCAGACGAGGCCAGAAGGGCTGGGTAGGCCTGTGGCAGGGGCAGCTGCTAAGGGGCAGAGGCGTGGCCCACCTGACCATCGCCCCTGGGAATGTGGTCCTGGGGCAGCGAGAAGTCAGAGGGGAAGTTGTCAGGTTAGACAGCCCCACTGAAAACATCTGGCAACACAGCAGATACTGTCCTCTCCTCCTATTCTCATGGGCGTGACCTCCAGCTGGCGGTGGAGAACAGGATCTCTGCAGAGCCTGAGCTGAGGGGGAGCTCCGAGCAGCTGCCAGGAGGCGCTCTGGGGGGACATCTGTCCTGGTTCCAGCTGTCCCTCCATTGCTCTACCAGGAGGGAAGACGGTAGCAGCCAGTGAAGGCAGGAGCTGGGCACCATGGGGTTCCCCGACTAAGACGACACAGGTGCTCCAAACAGTCTTGCAAAGGGGACATGGAGCCCGAAGGGTTTTTGGCACCAAGTTGCCTCCAAACCCCCAGTGTCAGGTTGGGTGTGTGCATAGGTGGCAGCTCCAGGAGGAGGTCACCTCTGGGGTGGTTCCCACCTGCTGCTTGGGGTAGGAGCAGGGACTGGCCTGGGCCTGCCTGAGACCAGGTGTCCTTGGGCTGCGCCTATCTGGCCTGGGGATGAGTGGAGATGGGGGAGGGTCATGCCCGGTGGCAGCGAGCCAAGTGTACAGTTGGCACGAGGGGCTCCTTGTACCCAAGTGCTGTGCTGCCATTGTCTCCCCTGTGTCACCTCCTAAAAGCCATTCTTACTGAAGCACCTGCTGTGCCCATCCTGCCCAGAGCCCAGAATCTCGGTCCTCAGTGAGAAGGATGTGGAGGGCAGACATTCATCCAGGCCACACAGCGGGCATGGCAGGGCCCTGAGCCGGGTCTGGTCCACCTGCTCTCCCCATAGCCCTCAGCCTGTGCGTGTGAACTGGACTTTATCTTTAGACGAGAGTCCCTGCTTGGACCTCCTGCAGCTGGGGCACCCACCTCATTGATGAAGTCGCCAATGTCACCCGGGTGGGGCACCACGGGCCTGGCTGGGTACTGGGGCTCGGCGCCCACCGGCCGCTCGTCCACCCTTCGCACTCCGGGAGCCTTGCCCAGCACATGCTCCATAGCTTCTGGCTGCTGCAGCTGGCTGAGGTCGTAGTCCTGGGGGAGAAGCCAAGAGGAGTCAGCAGGAGGCCCAATGGGGCAGGGAGGGCATGAGGAGTTATAGTGACAGGTGTCAGGAGTGTTCCCCGAGTCCAGCCCATCCTGTCCAGTGCCTGGGGCCCAGAGGTCCTCTCATCCTGTTCTGTACCTTGGGCCCTAGGTGCACCTGCTATCCTGTTTCCTCACCACTCTGCTCTTCCCACATTGCCCATGTCCTTGCCACGCCCCTGGCAGGTGTGGGTATGTGCTGTGCTGCCCTAGATGGCCTGCTGTGCTCCTGTGTGATTCCACTGCCCAGACTGCTCAGTAGCCCCCCCAATGCTCAGATGAGGAGCGGCCTCCCTCCATGCACCTTCCTCATGTGCTTATTTGCAGGCTGGGACGCAGAGGCGCCAAGCCCTAGGGGTTCCTGAGTCCCCCAGTAGCCCACCATAAACCCATATTCCAATGAGCTGGCTCTCTGCAGTCACCCTCCTGGGCACCCATCCCTGTCCCCGGGCACCTGGCAGCTTCTGTTATGGCATCCTTGAGTGAGCATGCGTCTGTGTCCCCAGCCACCTATCCCCCTTCCCTTGTGGACACAGGGCAGCACTGGGCCAGCCGTGTGTCCTTTGGGGAGGGAGAAGGCAAGGTGGGGAGGCATCTCAGGCCCCTTGTGGAAGACACATGGACGTGGGCAGGGGATGAGGTCTGGGTCCCATGTGCTACTCTGCATGTCCTCCAAGGAACATGTGACGCCTTCAGGCCATGAGAGAGACCCCATGTCTGCTCTTAACGCCCGACTGTGGAGTGCTCATGGCCCTGCGCCTCACCTGGTCCTCCTCGCCACCGCCTTCCTCATCGTACTTGAGGATGTTGTCCCGCACGTCGTCCTCGGGGTCGATGAGCAGCTGCTTTGTGTGGCGCTCCTTTTCTCGCCGCTTCATCCATACCACGAACAGCAAGACCATGGCTGTGGGGGTGGGGGGCACTGTGAGGATGCGTGCAGGCCTCTGTGTGCCTGTGTGCACATGTGCCCGTGTGAGCATTCACAAGTATGTGCACACACCGCGGCACATGAGCAGATGCATGCCTATCTCATGTCTGTGTAAGCGTGTGGTATGTGCATGCACGTTCACGTGTGTATATGTGCACACATCCATGTGCATGTCTCTGTGTGTGTCTCACATGTCCTTCCCGTGTGGGTGTATGCCGCTTGTGCACAGGTGTGGGTCCATGTGCTCATGTGACCTTGGCACAGTGCTGTGCTGCGCCACTCACCTGTGTGCCTGCAAGTGTATCTGTGTGTGCAGTTTCCAAGGCAGAGCTGGCCAGGTCCAGGCTGTCCCCGCCCCTGCCGGAGCCCTGGGGGATTTACTTATCTTCCCTCCTCCAACCCGCCATTAGAGGAGGCACCTGGCTAAGCTCACACCTTGCCACTTGTGGGCAGGAGGACACCGGGCTGAGGGACCCACTAGAATGGGAGATGAGGACTTGGGAAGAGTGAGGGGTTGGGGGCAGGGATCACAGAGGGATGGAGCGGGGTTCCCTCCACCTGTAGAAGGCTCCACCCTGGGAGGGATGGGGGAAGCCCAGAGAGGGGCTTATGAATGGCCTGAGGGATCTTGCTGGTGGGGAAGGGACAGATGGGTAGCCTGCTGAGCACCAAGGGGTACGTGGGGATCAGACCCAGGGGGCTTTTCCCACCACCCAGAACTGAGGCTCAGGCTCACAAGTTCAGGTGCACGTGGAACTGTCCCTCCCTCCAAACCCTTTGGTCGGTGTCCAGGCCCTGCTCCCCCGACAGGCTCTCTGGTGGTTGGCCCTGAGTCCCCCGGCTGTGCAGCGCAGGGCCTGTGTCTGCCACAGGCCGTGGAGGGGGTGCCCCTGCCTGTGGCCCTACACTCGCCTACACACATCACTCCATCGCACCTTCTCATAGGCTCCATCATCTCCCCATCTCACAGAAGTAGAGACCAGGCCCCAGAAGTGACAGGCACAGCAGAGGGTGAGTCAGGGGCCAGGACGAAGGTTCCTGGAGCTGCCTGAACACTGTGAGTAGGATTCTGAAGCCGAGTGAGGGAAGGCTCTGTGAATGCCTGACAGCTGCTCCTGTGAGGCAGAAGGCCAAAGGGTGGCTGGGGGACCCTCCCTGACGGGACCCAGATTGTAGAGAAGGAACTGCAGACCAGGAAGGCAGAGCCCACCGAACCTGAGAACAGCTGAGCGAGAGCCTAGAACCTAGAACCTGATCTTAGCCACAGGATGGAGAAGCACCAGAGAGGCCAGCTCCACACTTGAATCAGGACCACAGGGGACGAGAAGAGGAGGAGGTGGGGGCTACCCCCAAACTCCCCCGAGGTGCCTACAGGCCTGCCAGTGTTTCTGCCCACAGACCCTGGCCCCCGCGAGACTCTGGCTGTCCTCCGGAAGTGGCCCAGGTCCCCCCAGTCGGGGTCTCACACCCCTGCCCATGGGGCTTTCAGCACAGTCCTGGTGCACCCTAAGGGCAGGGAGCCCACCATGCCACAGAGCTACATCCTCCAACCAAAAAGGTCAATTACTCCGACTTCAGCAGTCAAAATAAGCCTCAGATATAGAACAAAAGGCAGCATTTAGAACAGTGAAGATCTGGGGATAGAACAACAGCAGAGGCCACATGAAATCGGATGTCCTTGGGACGAAGCGAACTTTAGTCCCCAGGGTGTTAGGTCAGCCACAAGGCTGGGTCTGTGGAGGGAGGGTGGGGATGTGGAGTGTGGAGTGGGCAGGAGCAGAGCCCTCCCTGCGCCGACCTTCCCCCACCCTCCACCGAGACCAGGGTGCCTATCCAGGTGGGAGAAAGGGAGTGGAGCACACGAGCGGTCAGCAGCACCCCGCCCCTTCCCCACCACTCACTCCTGTTCCAGGACCCAAGTGGTTCAGGGAAAGCCAAGACACCTGGGCGGGCCCCACAAGCAGCTTGTTCCCAGGCTGGTGATTGGCTCCAAGGTGTCCATGTGACCTGAGCCAGCCAATGAGAGAGAGTCCTGGGACTCCCGCCCCAGCTTCCCCTGCTGACTTCCGGCGGGGAGGCTCTGGGAGGCAGAGCACAGCCCTGGGAAGGGCCCTGTCTGCAGACAGCCCAGCAGCTCCAAGGCCGAGGCTACCTGACGAGAGCAAGGGAGCCCCCAGTCTCCCGTTAGCATATGCCCAGCTCAGGGGTTTCTGGAAGGTTCCTAGATGATGAGATGATGCTGAGAGGAGGGCTGTGGGGCAAGCCTGAGCCCTGCCTGCGTGGCTTGCCTGGGACGGAGCACTGGGACCTGGGACACCCCTGACTTGTCACCCTGGGACGGAACACTGGACCTGGGACGCCCCCACCTGGTGACCCTGGGACGGAGCACTGGGACCCGGGACGCCCCCACCTGGCCACCTGGGGCAGAGCACTCGCTCCCCGCCCCCATACTCACTCAGCAGGATGAGGATACAGATGAGGATGGCGACGATGGCCCCGGTGCCCAGACCAGCCGCTGCCACTGCGCCGACGGTCGTGCAGTCACCATTGTCATCACACGGACACACTTTGACTTTGATGATGGACGTGTTAGTCAGGGGCGGGTTCCCAGAGTCTGTGACGATGATGGGGACGTCGTACACCCCGGCCTCCAGGTACAAGATGCGCAGGCTGAGCTGAGCGTAGTCACCTGGTGCAAAGAAGCAGCAGACGCTTGGCCCCGGTCCACGCAGGACTCCGGAGAAAAGGCCGAGTCTGATGCCACGGAGATCTAAAGTGTCTGCTCCGTGACACACGCATACACACCGCGTCATGTCATTAAGTAAAAAGATACTGGAGATGCAAGAAAAAACCAAGTGTATTAGGATGAAGAAATAATCTCCCGAACATGTAAGGAGTTTTCAGTTAAAAAAGAACTCCATAAAGAAAAATAGGCAAAGACATTGAACAGGCAGTTCACAGAAGAAACAAAAAAGGCTATAAATAGATCAAACATATCCACTCTGTTCAAGGGGTGCAGACGGACACGATGATTTTGGTCATAAAATTGAAGTGCTTTTTACAACAGTAATGTTCAGCGTTACTGAGGGTGCGAGGAACAGGCCCTTCTGACCTGGTGGAAACAGACCATGGAGTGACAGTTCTAGAGAGCTTTTTCACAACGCTGAAACTCCAGCACTCTGATACCCTCCCATACAAACAACCCAAGTTGGGTGGCACCTGTGGCTCAAAGGAGTAGGGTGCTGGCCCCATATACCAGAGGTGGTGGGTTCAAACTGGGCCCCGGCCAAAAAAAAAAAAAGAACTGAAAAAACAAAACAAAAACAAACAAACCCAAGTCTAGGAAACTATCCTAAGGAATCTTTTTTTTTTGCAGTTTTTGGCCAGGGCTGGGTTTGAACCCACCACCTCTGGCATGTGGGGCCAGGGCCCTACTCCTTTGAGCCACAGGCACCAATAGGTTAGTCATTTTTTTTTTTGAGACAGAGCCTCACGCTGTCACCCTGTGGGGTAGAGTGCCGTGGCATCACAGCTCACAGCAACCTCCAATGCCTGGGCTCAAGCGAGTCTCTTGCCTCTGCCTCCCAAGTAGCTGGGACTACAGGTGCCCGCCACAACGCCTGGCCATTTTTCGGTTGCAGCTGTCATTGTTGTTTGGTGGTCCAGGCTGGATTCCAACCCGCCAGCTCAAGTGTATGTGGCTGGCGCCTTAGCCTGTTGAGCCACAGGTGCGGAGCCCCTAAGGAATCTTATCAGCGAGGGTCCAAGCTGGTAACTGGCCTGGAAGTAACCAAGGACATGTACAGTCACAACTGCTGGACGTTCAATGTGGCCTTGGAGCTTGTTTGGACACAGAGAAGTTGGGATGACTTAGCGCCCCCACCCCCACGGTGTGAGCACCGCCAGCGAGGCTGGAACTGGACAGTCCTGGAGGCCGTCTCTCACCTCTGGCTCTCACTCTTATGGGGCAGATGGGCCCCCAAAGTCAACCACAACTGGGCGCCAGTGGGTGCGGCCCTGCACCCAAGGCGGGCTCACCATTTAAACGCGTGATGGTCCAGTTCTTGCGCACGGCAGCTGGGACGAAGGGCAGCTCAAAGACGTAGGGGCCGATGTTGGGGTCGACATCGGCGTCAGCTGCTGTGATGTTGATGGCGTTCAGGCCAGGCTTCTCGCAGATCTGGGCCTCCTTGGGCAGCAGCTCAGGGGCGTTGTCATTGATGTCAATGAGATAGATCTGGAGGGTCCCGGTGCCACTGGCTGGGGGGATCCCTGTGGGATGGACATGGGATGACAACTTGGGGACAGATGGGGACACACCTAAAGTCCCACAGCCAGATGCAGGGCATGGCCACCCACACAGCTGTGCACTGGACTCACCCACTGCCCAGTCATGGCCCTGGTCCAGTGCTTACACTCATTAGAGGCAGCTGCTCAACTGCAAATGCAGTGTCAATAGATGCCCACACGACCACATAACAGCAGGGGTGCCAGTGGGGAGTGTGTCCACGGAGAGCCCTGCCGAAGCACCCTACTAAGTTCAGAGCTGCCCGTGGGGAACCCGTACCCTCGGGGGTCCAGAGAGGGACTCTGCACAGGCCCTTGACAGCTGGGACTTGCCCCTGAGCCTGTTCCCCAGGGCCGGCCTGCCTGGGGCAGGACCTCTCCTTGTCCTCCTGCAAGGCCCAGACACATAGTCTGAACAGGAGCTGCTGCTCTTAAAGCTGTGAGGAAGACGGACAGGGGCTCCCATGGTGAACTGTGCACCAGGGCACCCCATGAGGGCCACTGTGTAGACAGAGGTTCCCAGTTGAGCTGCAGCGAACCTCAGGGTCCACGCTGCCTGAAGACCCCACGTGTCCAACACTCTGCCTTAGTGGTAGGCCAGTGGGGCTGGTGGACGCCTGCCAGGCCACCAGCATAGGGGGACAGAGAGAGGCCATGTCTGCCCTCTAGGCTGGAGGTGCTGGCTGTGGCGGTGGCAGCAGCAGCCTCCTGACCAAGGCTCTGCCTTCTGATGGCAGCTCCTGGTCCTGAAGTTAACAACCTTGGCTTTGGGTGAGGCAGGTGAAGTGTTTAAGAAATTTATCCTACAGGATGTCTCTTTAATCTTCTATGATGCATGAGAACACATTTAAGGTGATGTAGCCTGGCACAGCACGTGATGCAGGAAGCGTAGACTGGTCCCGCAAATCTGGGGCTCCCGCATTGACCCCGCGTGCCTGATTCCACGCAGTGTTTTCCCCGAGCTGTCCCCAACTCTGCTGTTGCAGTCCCAGGTCCCTTTACAATCACCTTCCCATCTAACAGTGCTTAGGGGAGAGATGAGCTCCCACAGGGCCCAGTGCTCACAGGCAGCTGTGTTGCCTGGGCTTCATGGACCCTGGGGTCAGGAGGCCAGCAGGATGCTCACCACATCCCGGCATTCACTTGCTACAGGATGAGCTTTTGGGCAGTGACTGCTCTTGCTGATGAAGCTTCAGCTGTGCGGCTGTTCCCAGACCCTACCAGGTATGTCAGCCCCCAGGGCCTTTGCACATGCTGTTTCCTGACTCTGGGATGTGCTTCTCCTGCCCCGACTTCCTCTATTTATTCCTTCTGGTTGCATAGGTCTTGGTCTGAAGGTCCTCATAGCTAAGAGGAGGTCCTGGTCACTGTCCCAGCCTTCTGTTTGGTTGTACTCCCCTGGACTTGAAATTACCTGGTTTACTGGTTTCTCCCCTGTCACCCTTGGGCAGAAAAAGCTAAGTTGTCCATTACCTGTTTTCTGCTTTCTTTTAATAAAAGAACTGAAGTTCCACATTTTATCTGGGATCACTGCTGTCCACTGAGAGGCCCACATTTCCCAGAGCCCCGTCTTGCTGGGTGTGGCTGCTAAGTTCTGGCCTTCACAAGCTATAAGTGAAGGGCTTGCTTGGTGCTTCCTAGAAGTCCTTTGAAGGGCAGTGTGCACTGGCCTTCCTTGCTCCTCTGTTTGCCAGAATGCAGACGTGATGGCCAGCACACCAGCAGCCATTCTGGACCATGCTGTGACATTAAGGACAGGGCAGTGGCCACAGACCCAGCCAGGTTCTCAGTCCTGACCCAGGCTGCCTGCCTGCCTGCAGCCTTCATTTATGTGAGAGGAAATCAGCCTTGATCTTGTTGAAATTGCTCTCATTATCACACAGCTGAGCAAAGTTCTAGCTGACACACTCAGAATGTCAGTCACTTAGGGATGGGAGCTTCTGTGCACTGAGGAACAGCCCTGTGCACACAGCCAGCACTCCACGGACAGTCACAGCAAATGCTGATCCAGCCTCGCTGTGCCAGGCTGTACCCCAGTGCCTGGGTGACACAGACACACCAGGGTGTACCTCAGTGCCTGGGTGACGCAAACTCTCCGGGCTATGCCCTAGTGCCTGGGTGATACAGATTCTCTGGGATGTGCCCCAGAGCTTGGGTGATACAGGCCCTCTGGGCTGTGCCCGGTGTCTGGGTGACACAGACCCTCCAGGCTGTGCCCAGTGTCTGGATGACAGACCCTCCGGGCTATGCCCAGTGCCTGGGTGACACAGACCCTCCGGGCTGTGCCCCAGTGTCTGGGTGACACAGACCCTCCGGGCTGTGCCCAGTGTCTGGGTGACAGACCCTCCGGGCTGTGCCCAGTGTCTGGGTGACACAGACTCGCTTGGTGATGGAGCTGCTGGACTGAACTCTGGTCCCTGAGTCTTCACCCCACCTGTGCTGCCACCACCCTGCTTCTCAAGACTCCACCCACATCCCTCAGAAAGCCCGAGTGGTCTAGGACCCTCCTCTGTCCCCCTCTGCTTTGTCTGTCCTCACCCTTCCACCCAGGATCCTGGGGTCCTTCACTGTGTCACCTGCCCTGGGGCCTCCCCTGCCCTGCCAGGGGTCCTGGGGACTCGGTCTCTGCCCACCACTGTGACCAAGGGGGTGTTGTGGGGGTTGCAGCATGAGGGTGGCACCAGGGACTGCTCAGGGGCAGGGCTGCGGACCAGCAGGGCTGGGCTGTCCCTGCCTTTTGGGCCCTTCACAAGGGCTGCTGGCCGAGACTGTTGACAGGTCTGGTTCTAACAGCTGGTTTTCAGGTGGGGAAACCCAGTAACAGTTCAGGTGGCATTGTGAGGCAAGGCTGTTGGCCGCCAACCCTGTCCGCCCTGGCACCCCTGAGTGAGTAATGGTGGGAACCACAAAACGGGGACAGGCAAGTGGGTGACGGCAGTCGGGCAGAGTGATAGCCAGCATGAGTAGAGGGGCTAGAGCCTAGGGGCACCGAGGGACAGCAAGCCCTGACTCCCAGTGTCACACAGATGCCCCCCTCGCCCACTGCCCTCCAGGTCCCCTCAGGGTGCTTGAATCATCTCCTGCTGTCTCCCTGGCCAGTGCCCCTCCTGGCCCACAGAACTGGACATGGCACCGCCACGGAGACAGCCACTTCCCTGGAACGGAGCGCACCGTTGTCAGCTGCCAGGAAGGTGGCCTCGTAGACGTTGTTTTTGATGTAGAGGGACTCACGATCAAGCACTGCCGCCGTGGTGATCTGACCGTTGGTGGTGTTAATATGCAGCCAGTTTGCCGGGTCTGACAGCTTTGAATATCTGCAGAGAGAAAAAGTGAGTGGGAGGCTGGGGGCTGGGCGAGTGGCTGCCCTGGACCTGGCCCTCCTCCCCCTGGGGTTGCTTGGCAGCCGCACATCCCAGCAGGGGCCAACATTTCCACTCTTTGGAGCACCTGGAGCCGTGCTCACCTATAGGACCCTCTCCACCTTGTATGGCTCCCATGGGACTGACCATATCAGTGGCCAGTGGCCACTGAGCTTGGGCTGGGGTGAGTGTCCCGACCTCCTGCAGCCCCATAAGCAGCTGTTCTCATCGTGTCTATTTCACAGATGGGGTCACTGCACCGAGGAACAGAGAGGGTAACTGACTTCGTAAAGTCCCACAGCCAGGAGAGTCCTGCAGGACCAGGACCTGTGTAGATGTCCGCACCTCCCCACCTCCTCCCTCTGCAGGCCGTGAAGGTGAGGCCCTGCACCAAGCACCTGGGGGCCAGGGCTGCTGTTGCTGCTTCCTGCCTGGGAGACCCTGGGTCGGGACGGCCCAGCCACCTGCCTGGGCACTTTTTGTTGTGGGATTTGTGGGGCATTTCAGGACTCTGCACGGAAAATAGGGGCCTGAGGATCGGAAGCCGCCTTTGAAGGGTCTGAGGGCAGGGTGTGGGGGGCTATGTCCTGGGAGCCCACCTCACAGCTTGTTGCATGAACCGGTCGGGGTCCACAGCTGAAAACGTGGTCAGCATGGTGCCTGTGGGCACACCTTCTTCCAGGCGGATCAGTTTGTGGTTGGAGGGGAAGAAGGGGGCCTCGTTGACGTCCATGACTGAGATAGTCACACCTGCTGTGGACTGGAAGGACATCTGGATCCCACTGGCCAGGGGCGCCTGGTTGGACACCATCACAGTCAGCATGAAGGCTCTGTTCAGCTCGTAGTCTACAGCCTAAAACGAGAGGGGGGGGGGTGGGTGTGAGCTGGCACAGCTCCATATGTGGGTGGTAGGGGCCCCCAGGGCAGGACACCGGCTGGTCGTCCCCTCTCCTGCCTTGAGCTGCTGCTGGCTTTCCTCTGCCCCAAGTGGTCCCGTTGCTGGGAAGCCTTTGTCTCCTGGCTCCCCTCTGGGTTTGGTCCATGGTGGGAGAGAGAGGCTGAAGTAGAGCTTGGGCTGCCTGCCCCATGCCCATGGCGAGGCAGCAGCTACAGCCACTGCTGGGCAGCCCCCCTTCTGGCCCTGGGAGCCCACCCCTCCCCTGCTCCTTCAAGCCTGGCATGGTGAAGGCTCTGAGGGTGCTCATCTGGTGCACTGGGTGTGATGGGCTGAAGGTGGCCCCTGGAAAGATATGACCCCCTGGGACCTGTGAATGGCCCTTATTTGGAAATAGGGCGCTTGTGGGTGTAAGTCATCTCGAGACACAGACATGAGACAAAGACCCTGATGAGAAAGAGATGGAGGGACATTCGAGATGCACAGATGTGGGGGCAGGCCATGTGAGATGGCGTCGGGCAAGATGCCATTACAAGCCAAAGATGGCCAGCGACCACCAGAAACCAGGAGAGAGGCAAGGACCACACTGTCCTTGCAGCCCTGCCAACACCTGACTCCAAAGATGGCCAGCGACCACCAGAAACCAGGAGAGAGGCAAGGACCACACTGTCCCCGCAGCCCTGCCAACACCTGACTCCAGACCTCTGCCTGTTCCATAATTTCTTAGCCCCCCAAAGCCAACATGTCAGGTCTGGGTTCCCTGCACTGCCGTGCATGGCTGGAGCTGACCTGGCCCACCACATCCTTTGTGGCACTAGGCCCCCTGATCGAGAAATACTAGGACGGCTCCACCATCTGCAATTCCAAGGTGGATGGATGGTGTGTCATCAGAAAAGCTTTGCTCGAGCCTTTCCTGCACATCTTGGGGAGTGAGGGAGGTTACATGGCACAGCTTGGCACCCTGAGACATGTTCAGTGGCAAAACTCACAACAGTCTCACTGGAAAAGGCACCACACAACACATGGCAAGTGCTTTAAACAATTTTAGGCATGGTGGCTCATACCTGTAATCCTAGCACTCTGGGAGGCTAGGTCGCCTGAGCTCAGGAGCTTGAGATCAGCAAGACTATCTCCTGAGCCCAAGAGTTTGAGGTTGTTGTGAGTTATGATGATGCCATGGTGCTCTACCTAGGGTGACAGTGACACTTTGTCTCAAAAAAAAAATGTGCTCTGACACAGCTGAAGTAACCGGTGCACACATTACTCGCAGTGTAAGTAGGCAGCATTCTGCACACAACCCAAATTGGTCATCCGCATCAGCTGGCCGAATACCGGCAGAGTATCTGTGCTGTGGAGACATTGGTGGCCGTGACCTGGAATGAGAATGGTCCTTGTGTCCTGAAGTGGGGGAGCCTCCAGGGTGAGCAAAAAAGCACTCATAGTGCTTTACGCAAAGGAGGGAGAGAGTACGACTTTGCACGTGTATTTGGTCATGTGCGCCCACTGCAAAGACAACCCCAAAACTTATAAAAATGGTTGCCCAGAGGGGAGGACGGGGGTGAAGGGTGAGTTTGCTCCTACGTCTCGTTCTATCACTTAGATTTTAGAGTCATATATTACTCTACATTCTCACATTCTAGATAGGGTGTTACTTGTAAACTTCTAATGTATATTGTAGGATGAAATATTAAGCAATTACATTAGTATTATTAGCAACCAAGACTTTTAGTGTCTAAAAGAAATGAGATGCAAGTATGAAATTAATGAAGTTAAGTAAAATCCCTCTGATATTAAATTTGACTAAATGAACCATGTGAATTAGTGAAATATATATATATATATTTTATTGTAGGGGATTCATTGAGGGTACAAGAAATATATTTGAGATAATCAGAACAGCATGTGCTCTGACCTTCTGCTTTCTTCTCTGCCCACTGAGAATGTCCTGGCAGCTCGTGGGCCCAGAGGTTGGTCTCTGAACACCATTCCTCACCAGGAAAGGCTGACTCTGGTGTGGGGCAAGGAACTCCCAGTGGGCGGGCGCTCCAGGGATGGGCAGCTGGCGGTGGAAGGAGGTGGAGCCACTGATGAGGCTCCTACTTGCCAGAAGAGGGACCATTTCAGCATCAAAGACAATGATGACAGCAACTGGTCCAAACGCACTGGATGCATAAAAACCCACGCTCTTAATAACGAGGTAGTGACAATGCAAAACAGAGAGATTTCCTTTATCACTGTGATCAGCTGAGTAATGGCCTCCAAGGAGCTCGAGGTCTTAACTCCTGGAACCTGTGAGTGACTTTCCCTGCCAAAAGAGACTTTGCAGAGATGGGTAAGGCAGGAATTCTGAGATAGGATTTGTCACAGCAGCCGCAGGAGACTCAGCCAGTTACCACAGACCATTGAGGGTGATAGTGATTTAAAATAAAGAATTAAGCTTCATCTCACATTTTCTCTTGGACTTTATACTAGTTTTGTGTCCTTCAAAGCAACACACGTGTGTTATCTTGTGCTTCTGGGGCTCCGAAGTCAGAAAATCTGACTCACTGGGCTAAAGACGAGGTGTTGGCAGGGCTGGGTCCAGAGGCTCTTGGGGGGCCCATCTCCTTGCTGTTTCCAGCTTTGAGGCTGCCAGGGCTCAGGCCCTTCCTTCCTCTGTCTTCATAGCCGGCAACAGAGCACCTCCTAGTCCTGCTCTGTCTCTCCGATCTGCTCCACCCTCACATGGTGCGTCCTGCTTATATGGACCAATGAGACTGCTCGGGGCCCCCCGAGATAGCTCAGGACGATTTCTCATCTCCAGATCCTTAACCCTGGTTGCAAAGTCCCCTTTTTCATCTAAGACTCCAGGGTCAGGGCACAGACATCCCTGGGGGCCACATTACTCCGATGACCACAAGCCTGTATTGCAAAGTAATTAGAGGACCCTTGGTGACATAGGAGAGCTCTTTTGTACAGAAGAGTTCTCAGTACAAAATATACGAAGAATGCTAGGATTCTGCAAACCTTTTCACACAGTGATGAAGAACATGCCGTCTACAGAAGGATGTTTGTTGGTGGGCAGGATACCGTGGGTCACACTGCAGATGGCTTGCTGTTTTGAGGGGCAAGGATTCACACTTTCTGGCCGCACTCCCCCGTGAAACCTCTTGGGGGCGGTGCTGGGCTATCCTAGACTGGGCGCCTCCTCAGACTTGCCATGGGCCTGGGTCCCTGAGGTCCTGCCAGGTGACACTGCGGGTGTGAGGTGCTTCCCATAAGCACATCGGGCACCAAGATGAGTGCTGGCAGCCGCAGTGAACAAGGGGTGGCAAGCAATGCAGAGGTTGGGCTCCTGCCACCTGCCCTGCTGCTCAGGCTTAGACTGTGAGTGGACACGCAGACCACTGGGCTTCCAACCACTAGGCTCCTCCCCATAGACTGACCCTTCAAGTCTAAATCCCTGGGTACAAGAAACTCAGGAGAACAAGGAATGAGAACAAGGCACTTCAATAAAGCAAGCTCATGAATCTGCATTGTGGGAACTTCCCAGGGTCAATTGGCTGCATGTCTGTAACAAAGGTGGGTGGAATTTTCTAGATTATGAGAGATTCAAAAGACGTTACATCCAACTTCAAGTGGGGACCCTGTTTGGATCACATTTGAGTAACCAGATTGCAAAGAGAGTTTTAGGAAAACTAAGGGAAATTGAATCTAGACGTGCACTGGATCATAAGAAGGAAATTCGGTTGATCTGGGTAGGTGTGATAGCAGTGGGTTGTTCTGTAAGCAGAATGTAGTTTTGAGGGTGATGCATCCTGACAGATTCAGGAGTCAAGGATCATGAGGTCTGAGAATTAAAAAAACACATTTCAGCAAAAATATAGGCTGAGGTGCCGGAGCAGTCTGTCAGTCACTGTGAAGTGTATGTGCACAGCGTGTAGCTTTATTCCCTGTTCCCAGGGATATGAACCGATGAACATGGAGAAAGATCACAAACTTGGTGGCACAAACTGGTTCCACTCAGTCATATTGGTCTCTCCAACTTCTATGGATGCCTAGAAATCTTCTTGATAAAAAGCATAACTCATTTCTGCTTGGAGAGGAGCTTATCTGCTTGCGGAACCAGTTTGCTGTGGCGTGAGGCTCCTGCATGGTAGGACCCCCACCAGCTCTGTACCCCGGGCCTGGGGCTGCCGTGACCATCAAACTCAGTCCAGTCCCTGGGCTTCCTCTGCCTCTCGGTGGTGGTTCCTGTGAGCATTAACGGGCAATTTCTTTGAGCATAAAAGGTCTCACGTCTAGTCTGCCAAACCCATGACTTCTTGGCTATTGGGTTCAAACACAGCCCCGGCCAAACTGCATCAAAAAATAGCCAGGTGTTGTGGCGGGCGCCTGTAGTCCCAGCTACTCAGGAGACTGAGGCAAGAGAATCACCTAAGCCCAGAAGCTGGAGGTCGCTGTGAGCTGTGACTGCACAGCACTCTACCAAGGGTGACAAAGTGATACTGTCTCTACAAAAAAAAAAAAAAACAGGAAACATTTAAGCATAAAAAGTAGGAAAGTAAAAAGTAAGTTAAGGGATTGAGCGGGTTTGCAAGAGAAGACTGCGCCTGCTCCCGAGCCGGGTTGGCAGCTGTCCCCTGCTGTCCCCCACTGCCCCAGTGGCTCCCTT
>CAUYON010027640.1:0-20517 GCA_963573935.1 Arctocebus calabarensis
CCCAGCTACTCGGGAGGCTGAGGCAAGAGAATCGCTTAAGCCCAAGAGCTGGAGGTTGCTGTGAGCAGTGTGACGCCACGGCACTCTACCCAGGGTGATAAAGTGAGACTCTGTCTCTACAAAAAAAAAAAAAAAAAAGAACATTTTCTTCTCCTGAGAGTTAGGGGGAACTATGACAATGTGTCTAGCTGGATTTCCAAACAGTTAAGAGCACTGACTGCTATGTGCCCTCTTCCACTTTGAACTGAAGCATCCATCTATTGCAGTTTGCGTGTGCTTCCCTATTGGCTGTCCAGATGTGAGGAGCAAGGAACGTCTTACTTATTCCACCTGCAGAGCAAGTGACTTTCAACTGGTATGCTGCTACACACTGGTGAGGATCTGAGATGTGTCAAGAAAAAATGTGAAGATCATTAATTAAATTGTTTTTTTTTCTTTTCTTTTTTGGGACAGAGCCTCAAGCTGTCACCCTGTATAAAGTGCGGTAGCATCACAGCTCACAGCAACCTCCAGTTCCTGGGCTCAAGCGAGTCTCCTACCTCTGCCTCCCAAGTAGCTGGGACTATAGGTGCCCGCCACAATGCCCGGCTAATTTTTGGTTGCAGCTGTCATTGTTGCTTGGCGGACCCGGGCTAGACTTGAACCCGCCAACTCAGGTGTACGTGGCTTGCGCCTTAGCCTGTTGAGCCACAGGCGCCAAGCCAATTGTTTTCTTTTCTTTCTTTTTTTTTTTTTTTGAGACAGAGCCTCAAGCTGTCGCCCTGGGTAGAGTGTCGTGGCATTACAGCTCACAGCAATCCTGGGCTCAAGCGAGTCTCCTGCCTCTGCCTCCCAAGTAGCTGGGACTACAGGCGCCCGCCACAACGCCCGGCTATTTTTTTTTGTTTGTTTGTTTGTTTGGGATGCAGCCCTCATTGTTGGTTGGCGGGCCCAGGCTGGATTGGAACCCTCCAGCTCAGGTTTACATGGCTGGCGCCTTAGCCCGCTGAGCCACAGGCGCCGAGCCAGCACTAGCTTTCTTGATGATAACTCTTCAGCCTCATCTTGGCCACTTGCAGTTATGGGAGACTCTTAACAATGCAGCCTTCCTCCCAGCCCCCTATACCTGCAGGTTAGCTCCCTGGTCTGAGTCACAGCCTTTTAAGGCACAGAGAAGGCCTCCTTGAGTCTGTGTCATTTTCACATACACTTGGAGAAAGAGAAGCTGCCTGTGTGGGTAGAAGCTGCGGGCAGAAGGAAGACCACATACATACAAGGCTCCAGGCTAGGCCAAGCTGGGCACATCTGGTGTGAACAGATTCCTAAGGGCAGGGATACCACAACCACAAGACAGGGTAGAGGGGCCAAGTAGGGGGCCTTGGAGTCTGGATCTGATTCGAGGTAAAGGAGGAACTGCAGGATTTTAAGCAGGAGAAGCACAGAGGATGAACTCTGGGGTCCAATTAGTTAGGTGGTTAACACTGGTGATGGCAGCAAAGACAAGGGATCTGAGATCTCTGTTGCAAGAGGAGCTGTCACCCTTGCCTAGGGATGGGATGGAGAGGGAAGGAGAGGAGTCAAGGAGACCCAAAGGTCTCTGACCAGAGCACCCAGCAATCGAAGGGATGGAGGTGGGGTGGGGATGTGACAGACACTTATTAGGAAAAATCGAGACCAGCCCGGTGGCTCACGCCTGTAATCCTAGAGTTTTGGAAGGCACAGGCCGGAGGATCGCTGAGGCTCAGAGTGAACTCTGATCGTTATACTGCACTCCAGGCTGGGCGACAGGGCAAGACCCTGTCTTTAAAAAAAAAAAAAAAAAAGAGAAGGGGAGAGAAATAGCGTACCACTCTGGTTATGCAAAGTGCAAGGACCCTGTCTCCTTCCAGTGTAAAGACAAAATCCAGGCGTAGCACTCCCTCTCCCGCCGGGGCCCTTTCCCGAGGCGGGCGCAGGGCAGGGCCCGGGCAGGCGGCGCCGTGTCCACGGGAACGCTCGGGGGAAGGTAGAGGGGCCGACCTGCGCTGAGGGCGCGAGAGGTGGCGGCGCCGGTGGCCGCGGCGGGCGGCCCTCCCGCTCTCCCGCCCGCTCACCTCCAGCGCCTGGCCCAGCTCCAGATCGAAGGTGACCACGCACACGCACTCCAACCAGGCTGAGAAGCGCGTCCAGGCCGCCACCGGCGCCCCCGCCGCGCGACCCGAGGTCTTTGGCCCGGCCGCACTCAGGCAGCCGCGAGCCCTGCGAGGCTCCCGGCCAGACGTCTCGTCCATGGCGGTGGATCCCCAAGGCCTGCGTCGTTGCCGGGGGAACGCGGGCGGTGAGTGAGACCGCGCCCCGGAGCAGTCGAGCGTCCGGCCACTGCCGCGCGCGCACCCTGAGGGGGGCGGAGCGCATCAGCGAGGAGGATCCCTACAGGCTAGAGCGGTGCGGAGTCCGCGGGGGAGGACTTCCGGGTGGGGGGTTCCCACGGGGAGGACTTCCGGGGGGCCAGGCGGTCTAGGATGCTAGAAAACCTTGGTGCTCAGGGCTCGGTACCTTCAGGGGCACGCGAACACGGCCGCAGGATTGGGGCTAGTTTCCCGTCCAACCGAGCAGCGGCGTTTCCGATGGAGCTTTCATAACCGAATTTAATCTTCGTGGCCCCCATTGCACTATGTCTGCAGCTCCTCATGGCCCGGATATTGGGGTCGGCTGCAGACGTGTCCACACAATCTTGGCGGCGCTCAGAAATGCAGATCAGGGCTCGGCACCCGTAACTCAGTGTGTAGGGCGCCAGCTACATATCCCGAGGCTGGAGAGGCTGGAGGGTTCGAGCCCGGCCCGGAGCTGCTAAACAAGAATGACAACCGCAACCAAAAAAGAAATGGTGATCCACTTGCGCACTCTCGCTGTCTCAGCCCAGGCACCTGCGGCAAGCCCCTCCCCGCGCCTGGCAGGTCTGCTGAGGGCCAGCCTCGTCCCGCGGTGCTGGGGAGACCTGAGGGGCAGTGAGTGGGAATACCTTACACGTTTACCGGCCCGGTGTCTATACTGACGTTTTGGTCAATTGCGGACGTCATATACGATGATGGTCCATAATTTCGTAAGATTATAGTTTTGTATTTTTTTTTTTTTTTGAGACAGAGCCTCAAGCTGTCACCCTGGATAAAGTGCTGTGGCATCACAGCTCACAGCAACCTCCAACTCCTGGGATCAATCGAGTCTCTTGCCTCCGCCTCCCAAGTAGCTGGGACTACAGGCGCCCGCCACAACGCCCAGCTGTTTTTTGGTTGCAGCCGTCATTGTTGTTTGGCGGGCCCGGGCTGGATTCGAACCCACCAGCTCAGGTGTACGTGGCTGGCGCCTTAGCCCATTGAGCCATAGGCGCCGAGCCTATAGTTTTGTATTTTTGCTGTACGGTTTCTATGTCTAGACGTGTTTAGGTACACAAATATTCATCATTGTGTTACAGTTGCCTTGTCTTCCGCATAGTCACAGGCTGTACAGGTGTGTAGCACAGGAGCAAAAGGCAGTACTATGTAGCCTGGGTGTGCAGTGGACTGTAGCTTTGTGTGAGTACACTCTGTGATGTTCTCCCCAAGGCAACTTCGCATGACTCAGGACATATCCCGTCATTAGGCGATGCATGACTGCTGTATTTTTTGTGAGAACACTCGAAGCTTAGCGTGTTTAGCTAGCATGGGCTAGACTACAGTAACAACACCTAATTTTTTTTTGAGACAGAGTCTCACTATGTTGCCCTTCGTAAGTGCCATACCTCCAACTCTTGGGCTTAGGCGATTCTCTTGCCTCAGCCTCCCAAGTAGCTGGGACCACAGGCGCCCGCCACAATGCCCGGCTATTTTTGTTGCAGTTTGGCTGGGGCCGGGTTTGAACCTGTCACCCTTGGTATATGGGGCGGGCACCCTACTCACTGAACCACAGATGCCACTCCCACCCCAGCCTTTTTTTTTTTTAAGGCATAAACCACTGCGCCAGGACATTATATAATTTTTATTGTACAGGAGCTCCCAAGACTACTCTCAGGTTTGATGGGTAATTTGCTAGGATTCACAGGACTCAGTATATATTCCTTTCATGGCCACCATCATTTATTATAGCAGAAAGATGCAAAGTACAATCAGCAAAGGGAAGAGGCACATGGATAAAATTTAGAGACTTGTGGGCTCCCAAGGCTCTCATTGTCATTACATGGGATGCAGTTAATTTCCCAGCAAGGAGTTGTGACAATACACGAATTATTGCCCTTTGGGGAAACTCACTAGAGACTCAACACCTGTGGTTTTATTGGGAGCTTATATTCCCTGCCTATGGTGGCTATGACAAATTGCCACAAACTGAGTCTTTTTTTTTTTTTTTTTTTGTAGAGACAGAGTCTCACTTTATCGCCCTCGGTAGAGTGCCGTGGCATCACACAGCTCACAGCAACCTCCAACTTCTGGGCTTAGGAGATTCTCTTTCCTTAGTCTCCTGAGTAGCTGGGACTGCAGGCGCCCACCACAACACCCAGCTGTTTTTCTGTTTTGCAATTCAGCCGAGGCCAGGTTTGAACCCACCACCTTTGGTATATGGGCTGGCACCCTACTCGATGAGCCACAGGTGCCACCCCAGCAGAAACTTTTGAAGATTAGAAGTTAGCATTGCCTGCTGGGTGAAGTGGCTCAGGCCTGTAATCCCAGCACTTGGGAGGTTGAGGCCACTGGATTGCCTGAGCTCACAGTTTTAAGGCCAGCCTGAGCCAGAGCAAGACCTTGTCTCTAAAAATAGCCAGGCATTGTGACGGGCACCTGTAGTCCCACCTATTTGGGAGGCTCAGGTTGGCCTCAAGAGGATGAGTTGAGCCAAGAGTTTGAGATTGCTGTGAGCTAAGATTCCACAGCACTCTACCAAGGGTCTCTAAAAATAATAATAATAATAATAATACAGTTAGCATTGCTACATAAATTTTTTTTTTTTTTTTTTTGTAGAGACAGAGTCTCACTTTCTTGCCCTCAGTAGAGTGCCGTGGTGTCACACAGCTCACGGCAACCACCAACTCCTGGGCTTAGGCAATTCTCTTGCCTCAGCCTCCCGAGTAGCTGGGACTACAGGCGCCTGCCACAACGCCCAACTATTTTTTTTTTCTGTTTTGCAGTTTGGCCGAGGCCGGGTTTGAACCCACCACCTTTGGTATGTGGGGATAGCGCCTTACTCGCTGAGCCACAGGTGCCGCCCTCTTTTTTTTCTTTTTTAAGAGACAGAGTCTCACTTTATTGCCCTCGCTAGAGTGCTGTGGCCTCACTGCTCACAGCAACCTCCAGCTCTTGGGCTTAGGCAATTCTCCTGCCTCAGCCTCCTGAGTAGCTGGGACCACAGGCCCACAGGCCTGCCATGACATCCAGCTATTTTTTTTTTTTTTTTTTTTTGCAGTTTTTGACCAGGGCTGGGCTTGAACCTGCCACCTCCAGCATATAGGGCCAATTCCCTATTCCTTTGAGCCACAGGCGCCCCCCACCCACCTATTTGAGCTCATCTTTTTGTTGCAGTTTGGCCAGGGCTGGGTTTGAACCCACCACCCTTGGTGTGTGGGGCTGGTGCCTTACTTGCTGAGCCATAAGCGCTGCCATAAATTCTTTTCTATATTCTAGCACTCTGGGAGGCCGAGGTGGGTGGATTGCTTGAGCTCACAGGTTCGAGACCAGCCTGAGAGCCTGAGCCATAGTGAGACCCTGTCTCTAAAAAAAAAAAAAAAAACAAACAAAAAAAACAATAAAAATAGCCGGGCATTGTGATAGGCGCCTGTAGTCCCAGTTACTCGGGCGGATGAGGCAAGAGAATCCCTTGAGCCCAAGAGTTTAAGCAACTGTGAGCCATGATGCCACAGCATTCTACTGAGGGCAACAACAACAACAACAAAAAAGTGGCCATGAAGCGCTCACTGAGAAGGGAACAATGTAGTGACGATCTTCAAGGCAAGCAAAGCAATAACTAAGGGAGGAGCCATGCAAGGGTGTAGTGCAACAGGAGCAATGGCCTGTGGCAGGAGGTTGGTTGTAAGGATGTTACTGGAATTTCTTCATCAGTAGGTCCTTGGTGTCAGGGATTTGAAGAATGAACCCACAGACCACAGATCAGTCGTAAGATAGAATTTTATTAGACATAAAGGAATACAAAAAGAGTAAAAAAGCACCAGTGCTTCTGGCAAAGGGGAAGACCTAAGTTGGAAGTCTCTCACATGGGCCTTTTGTCTAGGGGTATATAGTACTTTTGGCCAGAACTTGATAGGTGGAAAAACATCTTTTCAAAGTTAATGATGCCTTAACAAATGAATGAAATGCAGTTCCTCCTCCACTAGGACAAGGATATCTCAGGGAAGGGATTAAAGTGTGTGCTCCCTACTCAAGGTGGAACTACCTGAAGCGTTTCAGGATGCCTTGCTCAGGACCTTGCTAGAGCCCAGAGAGTGTGTCCTGGAAAAGGCAAGCAGTTTGTGCTTGGAAATGAGGGTCTGATTTCTGAGCTCACAAGGCTAGCGAAAGTGGGAATCCCTGTCCAGCCCTGAGTGGTAGAATCCTGTATCAATGATTGGAGCAAATTAACAAAGGAAATAGGGAGAGGTCAGATCCTGTGGGTCTTTGCTGGCAACAGCAAGAACTTTGGCCCCTGTAGGGGTCGGGGGGTGTGTGATCCGACCTATTTTAACTGGAGCTCTCAGGGTGCTCTGCTGATTACAGCAAGCTTAGGAACAGCAAGTATTCCAGGTCGGAAGTGGGGAGACCGCTGTGAGTCCCTGGGTGCGAGAAACAGGTCCCGCGCCAGGATGGCAGTAGTGGAGAGCGGGCTACACTGCCAAGTGGAGGAGCAGATTCCCGGAGACAGAGCCCGAGAGCAGGGCGTCAGGCTGGCGCAGCTTTCTGGAAGTCCACTCCACTGACTTTGCCAGGTATCTGTCCTTTGGGCTACTAGGGGGAGAGTTGTGCGCGGGAGATGGCTCACTACAGACATTCTGCTACAAAGTTGCCCAAAGGGTATTGCAGACCGAGGCCGAGACAGGTGGCGGGAAGCGCGACGCGGCGCAGCACAGTACAGCGCCTGGCAGAGCGAGCCCCGACACGCCGCCCTTTCCTCCTGACGCGCCCCTCGGGCGCCCTCTCCTGGCCAAGTCGCCCGCGCCGGCGGGCCGGAAGCCCCTTCAGAGACGCCTGCGAAACTTGGGAGCCGAGAGGCAGTAAGTTGACAGGGACTCCTTAAGTGTTCAATTTTTTTCCTCCAAACGTTCCCAGGGCTAACGCTGACACCTGAAATAATAATTCTCATTTAAGAGATTTGCATACTTAGTTTTGCAAAAACCTCTATGCAAGAATCTGTGGGGCACCTGGAGAAAACCTGGAGGTCTGGTGGCTGCCCGCTCAGGTTCTCCCAGTGCAGGTATGAAACGGGACGCAGGGACCAACGCGCGCCACGCGGGCGACACTGCTCACTCGGCTGTGTCCACGCCACGCGTCCGAGGAACTCAGGGCGTTCCCCGCCGCCTCGGTGGGGGAGGCTTTAGCAGAGAGGAAGGGCCCCGGGAGAACAGGGACATTCCGGGGCACATAAGGAAGCCCCGCCTCCGGCGTGTGGTGGGCTTGCTTGGCGGCTCGTTGCATTAGAAAACGTATTACCTCAGAACAAGAGTTAATCGTGTTTGCACAAAAATTCAGCAAATACCGAGGAGGGAAAGTAAAACCAGAGAGACAACCCCTGTCCCGCCACACGCTAAGGCCTCCTAGAGGTCTCCGTGACCGACTGCGGCGTCCGGTCCTCGCGAGGATCAGCTGGTGACTGAGCGCGCCCGATCCCCGCCCACTGAGCGGCCCCGCCCCTGTCCCCGCCCCGGCCGCGGCGTGCGCGTCCCACGCGAAGACCCCGCCGCCCCGAGCGCGCGCGCCCCCGCGCCGCCGCCGCCGCCATTTTGGAGTGATCCGAACGCCGCCCGCGGACTCGAACCGGTCCCGAGCAGCCGGTCGGCTGCGCCTGTGTCTGTAGGCGCCGCGCCCGGGCCGGGCCCATGTGTGTGCGGTCCTTCCGAGGCCACCCAGGCTTCGCCTCCACCAGCGCCCTGGCCTCCACCTGGGCCTCCAAGGAGCCGCCGCGACGCCCGGCCCGCAGGGCAGGTAAGTGCTTCTGCCCGCCCGCTTGGCAGTCCTTACCCGCAGCAGTGCCCCTGTCAGTCATTCGGTGCCCTCGACTGTCAATCAGTGACTTTATCGATCGTTGCCCCGCCAGTCAGTACCCTGTCAGTCAGTGCCCTGTCAGTTCCCCGTCAGTGCCCCCCTCAGTCAGTCAGTGATCCCGTCAGTCCATCATTGACCCCGTCAGTAGGTGACCCCCTCAGTCAGTCAGTGCCCCTGTCAGTGATTCCGTCAGTCCATCACCGACCTCGTCAGTGAGTGCCTCCCTTGTCAGTCAGTGATCCTGTCAGTCCATCATTGACCCCCATCACTAGGTGACCCCCTCAGTCAGTCATTGCCCCTGTCAGTCAGTGACCCAGTCAGTCCATCACCGATCTTGTCAGTGAGAGACTCCCTCAGTCAGTCAGTGCCCTTGTCAGTTCATTATTGACCCTGTCAGTAGGTGACCCCCTCAGTCAATCAGTGCCCCTGTCAGTCAGTGATCCCGTCAGTCCATCACCGACCCCATCAGTGAGAGACCCCCTCAGTCAGTCAGTGCCCTTGTCAGTCCATCATTGACCCCGTTAGTAGGTGACGCCCTCAGTTAGTCATTGCCCCTGTCAGTCAGTGATCCCATCGGTCCGTCATTGAGCTGGTCAATGAGTGACCCCCCTCAGTCAGTGCCCCTGTCAGTCAGTGATCTCATCAGTCTATCATTGACTCTGTCAGTCAGTGCTCCTGACTCCATCAGTCAGTGATCCTGTCAGTCCGTCATCGACCCCATCAGTGAGTGCCCCCCTCAGTCAGTCAGTGCCCCTGTCAGTCAGTGATCTCATCAGTCCATCATGACCCTGTCAGTCAGTGATCCCGTCAGTCCATCATCAACTCCAAAAGTGAGTGACCCTGTCAGTCAGTCAGTGCCCCTGTCAGTCAGTTTTCCCATCAGTTCATCATTGACACCATTAGTGAGTGACTCTGTCAGTTGGTCGGTGATCCTGTAGTCCATCATTGACCCTGTTAGGGAGTGACCCCGTCAGTCAGTCACTGCCCCCATCAGTCAGTGACCTGTCAGTCAGCCATTGCTCCTCACCAGTCAGTGCCCCCTGATCAGTGTCCCTCCCTGGCAGTACTCCCCTCCATCTGTCAGTGCCAGCCCCTTAGTGTCTCCTCTTTCAGTGCCTCTATCAATTGGAGCTCCCCCATCAGTGCCCCCCTTGTCAGTCAGTTCTCCCTTGGTAGTGACCCCTCTCTGTCAGTACCATCATAAGTCAATGTATCTCCATGTCAGTGCCCCTTCTCTGACAGTATCCTTTCCCCTGTCAGTCAGATTGTCTCAGGCCAATCAATGCCCTCCTTTCACTCCACCCCAGTCAGTCAGTCTTACTCCTACCATCTTGCCTCCTTATTAGTCTATGCTCCCCTCATGCCAGTCAGTGCCCCCTTCCACTAGGGCTTTCCCCTTTGGTGAACCTCTTCCCTACTCTGCCTGGCCAGGTAGTCTCCCAAATCAGTGCTCCTTCCCCCTGTGATGCATCTCTCTACTGTCTTCCAGCTATCAGTGACCCCCCCCGCCCACTTCCACCTCCCCCTTTCCCCCCCATCAGTGCTTTCCCCCACCTGTCTTTCATCTCTGTTAGTGTGTCTGCTATCACTGCTCACCTGTCCCTGTAGTACCCTACTTGTCAGTGACCCCTATTGCCATTGTGTTCTCCTCATAAATATTTCCCCCTCCCTACTTGTCAAGCTCCCTCCCCTCTTTGCTTTCAGTGCTCCCAAGGTGCTGCCCACCCTTACCTGTTAAGTCACTCCCTATCAGTTCTTCTTGGATGTCAGTACCTGCCCGCATCCCTCTTTAGCGCTACCCCTCTTACCTGTCATCTGTTAGGGACCCTTGCCATCAGTTCCTTGCCCTGTTGTTGGTGACTTCACTGTCAGTGTCCCCCCAGTGTTCTTCTTCTCCCTATCTGTGAGACACTTACCTCTCAGTGCTTACCATCATCACTCTTCTTGTCCAGTCACTGACTCGCCTTTATGTTACTTCCCCCCTTTCCATCACCACTCCTTTCCCGTCACATCCCGCTCACTCCCTCCATTATGACTTAAGATGTCATCAGTCACCTGTTTCCATTTTGTCACCTTCCCTAACCTGTCACCTTGTCCCTTACTGGCCCATTTCTTCCTTTATACCTATCCCATTTTTTCCCTTATATATGTCACCTTCCTCCCTCCACCTTACTGGGTGCCCTTTGTGATTCTCCTCACCTGCTATTTTGTGTCCTTATAGCCTATCTACCTGTATTGTCCTTCCATTTGTTACTAATTACCCCATTTGGCTGCTGATCCCCTGTTCTGTTACCACCAACTCCCCAAGTCTGTCACTTCCACTTAGTCCCTGTCTCTTACTATAATCCCCTCATTTTGTCACTGTACCCACCCATCTTGTCTGTATAGCCTGTTACTCTGTTTGTTTGTGGTACGGTCTCACTTTGTTGTCCAGGCTGGAGTGCAGTGGCATGATCATAGCTCTCTGTAACTTCCAAATTCTGGGCTCAAGGGATCCTCTTCGCTCACCCTGTAAAGTAGCTGGGACTACACACATGTGCTATCAA
This sequence comes from Arctocebus calabarensis, assembly GCA_963573935.1. Taxonomy (NCBI): domain Eukaryota; kingdom Metazoa; phylum Chordata; class Mammalia; order Primates; family Lorisidae; genus Arctocebus; species Arctocebus calabarensis. The sequence goes on from CAUYON010027640.1 coordinate 10,721, forward strand.
GTTTGACCCAGACGGTTATTCTTTCTTTCTTTTTTTTTCAGACAGAGTCTCACTTTGTCACCCTTGGTAGAGTGCTGTGGTTTTATAGCTCACAGCAACTTCAGACTCCTGGACTCAAGTGATTCTCTTGCCTCAGCCTCCCACGTAGCTAGGATTACAGTTGCCTACCACATTGCCAGGCTATTTTTAGAGATGGGGGTCTAGCTCTAGTTTAGTCTGGGTCTTGAACTTGTGAGCTCAGGTGATCCACCCACCTCGGCCTCTCAGAGGACTAGGATTATAGGCATGAGCCACCATGCTTGGCCCAGTTATTTTTTCACATACATGCCCTCGTCCATGATGCCCCTGTGTTTCTTTTTCTTTTCTTTTTTTTTTTGTCTCACTTTGTCACCCTTGGTAGAGTGCCGTGGCATCACACAGCTCACAGCAACCTCCAACTCCTGGGCTTAGGCGAGTCTCCTGCCTCAGCCTCTCAAGTAGCTAGGACTACAGGCGCTCGCCACAACGCCTGGCTGTTTTTCTGTTTCTGCAGTTCGGCCGAGGCCGGGATTGAACTCGCCACCTTTGGTATATGGGGTCGGCACCCTACTTGATGAGCCACAGGCGCCGCCCACCCCTGTGTTTCTTGTTTTGCTTCCCATTTGACTTTTCTTCTTCTTGTTTTGTTTTGTTTTGTTTTTGGAGACAGACTCTCAAGCTGCCCCCCCTGGGTAGAGTGCCATGGTGTCATATCTTAGGGCAACCTCCAACTCAGGCTCAAGCCATTCTCTTGCCTCAGTTTTTCTTTTTGTTTTTTCAGTTTTTGGCTGGGGCTAGGTTTGAACCCACCACCTCCGGTATATGGGCCCGGTGCCCTACTCCTTTGAGCCACAGGTGCTGTCAAGTTTTTTTATTTTTAGTAGAGACAGGGTCTTATCTTTTGCTCAGGCTGGTATTGAACTTGTGATCTCAAGCAATCCACCCACCTCTGCCTCCCAGAGTGCTAGGATTACAGGTGTACACTACCTCACCCAGCCTCTTCCCATTCGACTTTTCTAACTCAATGTCAGTTAAGCTCTGGAATGTCAGAAGAAGCTAGCTATGAGAAGAGTGAGGGACTAGAGTCTTCCAGGCTGAAAGGACAGCACATGCAAAGACCCTGAGGTGGAAAGGACTCTGTATCCTCCAGGAACCTAGATAAGACTGATATGGCTAGGATAAGGGATAGATAGTAATCTGGGTTGGTGAGTCAATCTTCCAACAATGCTGTTCCTTGGGGGTGTCCCTGAGGAGTTGGGCCTTGAGTCTGAGTTGTAGGGAAAACCTGGGCTGGAGATTAAGTTGGTGAGTTTCGTGACCTTATGAACATTGTCACATGGATAAAATGGAGGTCAAGTAAAATGTTGAGAGGTTGGCGTACTTGTTGCCGCGGCTTAGACCTTAGTGGTTGACTTAGGGAGATATTTTGGAGAAGAGCTGTTGGGGACTTGCTGATAGATTAGAAGAGGGGTATAAAGGATTGATAGTACTTAGTGACTTCTAGGCTTCTTTTTTTTTTTTTTTTTGAGACGGGATCTCACTTTGTCACCTTGGGTAGAGTGCTGTGCTATCACAGCTCACAGCAATCTCTTATGCAATTCTCTTGCCTCAGCCTCCCAAGTAGCTGGAACTACAGGTGCCCGACACAATGCCTGGCTATTTTTTTTGTTGCAGTTGGGCCAGGGCTGAGTTCGAACCCTCCACCTTCGGTATATAGGGCTGGCGCCCTTACTCACTGAGCCACAGGTGCTGCCCACCTGGCTGTTTTTATAGATGGGGTCTTGCACTTGCTCAGGCTGGTCTCATCACATGAGCTCAGGCAGTCCATCCACTTTGGCCACCCAGAGTGCTAGGATTACTTGCATGTATGCCTGACTGTTTTTATTTTATTTATTTTCTCAGAGACAGAGTCTCATTTTGTTCCCCTTGGTAGAGTGCTGTGGCATTACAGCTCACAGCAACCTCCAGCTCTTGGGCTCAGGCGATTCTCTTGCCTCAGCCTCCCGAGGCCGGGGATTAAAGGTGCCTGCCATAATGCCTGGCTATTTTTTGTTGTTGCAGTTTGGCCAGGGCCGGGTTTGAACTCGCCACGCTCGATATGGGTGCTGGCGCCCTATTCACTGAGCTACATGCCTGGCTATTTTTAGACAAGGGGTCTTGCTCTTCCTCAAGCTGGTCTCAATCTCCTGAGTTCAAGCAATCCACCTGCCTCGGCCTCCAGGAGTGCTAGGATTACAGGCATGAGTCACCCACACGGCAGACTTCTAAGCTTTTTTTTTGCAGTTTTTGGCTGGGGCTGAGTTTGAACCCGCCACCTCCGGCATATGGGGCCAGTGCCCTACTCTTTTGAGCCACAGGCACTGCCCAGACTTCTAAGCTTTTTTTTTTTTTTTTTTTTTGTAGAGACAGAGTCTCACTTTATCGCCCTTGGTAGAGTGCCGTGGCATCACACAGCTCACAGCAACCTCCGACTCCTGGGCTTAGGCAATTCTCTTGCCTCAGCCCCCCGAATAGCTGGGACCATAGGCACCCGCCACAACACCCGGCTATTTTTCTGTTTTGCACTTTGGCCGAGGCCGGGTTTGAGACCGGGTTTGAACCCACCACCTTCGTATATGGGGCCGGTGCCCTACTCCATGAGCCACAGGCGCCGCCCGACTTCTAAGCTTTTTGATGGAACAAATGAGTGGGTACTATATCCTAAAATGAGAAAGCTGGATTAGGGTGGTGGCAGATGTGGCTGCCATTGTACCTCCTTTAGAGCTTGGAAATAGAAAGCAAGTAGTAGAATTCTGAGAAGTCCAAAGGTTGTTAGAGATAAGGTATCTGTGGAAGACTCTGGACCCCAAGGCCAGGCATGGTGGCTAATGCCTGTAATCCTGGCGCTCTGGGAGGCTAAAGTGGGTGGATTGCCATATCTCACGGGTTAGAGACCAGTCTGAGTCAGAGCGAGTCCCCGTCTCTGAAAGTAGCCAGACATTGTGGTGGGCACCGATAGTCCCAGCTACTAGGGAAGCTGAGGCAAGAGAATCACTTGAGCCCAGGAGTTTGAGGTTGCTGTGTGCTATTAAGCCACAGCACTCTATCAAGGGTGACAAAGTAAGACTCTGTCTCAAAAACAACACAAAACAGAAAAAAGAATCTGGACCCCAGAGGAGAAGTCAGGCTTCAGGTATACAGCTATCAGCATAGGGATAACTTTTTTTTTAATGTTTTTTATTTTTTTTATTAAATTGTAGCTGTGTACAGTAGTGCAATCATGGGGTACAATGTGCTGGCTTCATATACAATCTGAAATATTTTCATCAAACTGTTTAACGTAGCCTTCATGGCATTTTCTTTTCTTTTTTTTTTTTTTTGAGACAGAGCCTCAAGCTGTCATCCTGGATAGAGTGCTGTGGCATCACAGCTCACAGCAACCTCCAATTCCTGGGCTCAAGTGAGTCTCTTGCCTCCGCCTCCCAAGGGGACTACAGGCGTCCGCCACAACGCCCGGCCATTTTTTTGGTTGCAGCTGTCATTGTTGTTTGGAAGGCCCGGGCTGGATTTGAACCAGCCAGCTCTGGTGTATGTGGCTGGCGCCTTAGCCAGTTGAGCCATAGGCGCTGAGCCTGGCATTTTCTTAGTTATTGTATGAAGACATTTGTATTCTGCGTTTAGTACGTTTCATCTGCCCCTTCTAAGATGTACCATAGGTGTGATCCCACCAATTACCCTCCCTCCACTCATCCTTCCCCCTCCCCTCTCCTCCCTTGCCCCTTTCCCCATATTCTTGTGCTATAATTGGGTTATAGCCTTCATATGAAAGCTATAAAGGGGATAATGTTTAAAGCTTGGAGAATGGCTGTTTATTTAAAACACATGCAGACACATTAGAATGTATTGAGCCTGTATTGTGTGCTATTGTATTAAATTTCTTTTTTTTTTTTGAAACAGAGTCTCACTATGTCACCCTCAGTAGAATGCTGTGGTGTCACAGCTCACAGCAACTTCAAACTCTTTTGGGCTTAAGGGATTCTCTTGCTTTAGCCTCCCAAGTAGCTGGGACTATTGGAGCCTGTCACAATGCCTGGCTATTTTTTTTTTTTTTTTTGCAGTTGTCGTTGTTTAGTAGGCCCAGGCTGGGCTCGAACCCAACAGCCTTGGTGTATGTGGCTAGCACTGTAACCACTTTGCTACAGGTGCTGAGTCACTCAAATTTTTTTTTGCAATTTTGGCTGGAGCTGGGCTTGAACCTCCACCCCCGTATATGGGGCCGGTGCCCTTCTCTTTTTTTTTATGAGACAGAATCTCACTTTGTCGCCCTTGGCAGAGTGCTATGGTGTCTTAGCTTTCAGCAACCTCAAACTCTTGGGCTCAAGTGATTCTTTTGCCTCAGCCTCTCAATTAGGTGGGATTATAGGCACCCACCACGCCTGGCTATTTTTTTTTTTTTTAGAGACGGGGGTGGGGTGGAGTGGGGGGTGCGGGGGGGTGGTGTCTTGCTCAGGCTGGTCTTGAACGTGTGAGCTTAAGCAATCCACCCACCTTGGCCTCCCAAGTGCAGGAATTATAGGCATGAGCCACTTTCCCTGGGCATTTTTTTTTTTTGAGACAGAGCCTCAAGCTGTTGCCCTGGGTAGAGTGCTGTGGCATCACAGCTCACAGCAGCCTCCAACTCCTTGGCTCAAGCGATTCTCTGCCTCTGCCTCCCAAGCAGCTAGGACTACAGGCACCCGCCACAATGCCTGGCTACTTTTTGGTTGCAGCCTTCATTGTTGTTTGGCGGGCCTGGGCTGGATTTGAACCTGCCAGCTCAGGCGTATGTGGCTGGTGCCTTAGCCGCTTGAGCCACAGGCACTGCGCAACACCCAGCGTTTTATATGAATTACATGTGCCTATAGGCCTAGCTACTTGGGAGGCTGAGGTGGGAGGATTGCTTGAGCCCAGGAGTTTGATGCTGCCATAAGCTATGTTCTTGTCATTGCAATGCACTATAGCCTGGATAACAGAGCAAGTCCCTATCTTTAAAAACAAAACAACCCCCCCCCCATGTCCAAAACTTTTCTGCTGAAAAGTGGTAATGATATCTGAGCCTTCAGTGAGTCATAATCTTTTTTTTTTTTTTTTTTGAGACAGAGCCTCAAGCTGTCACCCTGGGCAGAGTGCTATGGCATCACAGCTCACAGCAACCTCCAACTCCTGGGCTCATGCGACTCTCCTGCCTCCGCCTCCCAAGTAGCTGGGACTACAGGCACCAGCCACAACGCCCGGCCATTTTTTGGTTGCAGCCGTCATTGTTGTTTGGCGGGCCCGGGCTGGATTCGAACTCGCCATTCAGGTATACGTGGCTGGCGCCTTAGCCCGTTGAGCCACAGGTGCTGAGCCGAGTCATAGTCTTTTTGTTAGTCTTGCATTGATATTGATGGCTGCAGACTGATTAGGGTGGTGGTTGCTGAATATTGCTGTGACTGGCAATTTCTTAAAATAAGACAATAGTGAAGTTTGCTACATTGATTCACTCTTTTATGAAAGATTTCTTTGTAATATGTGATGTTGTTGGTAGCATTTTACTGTGGGTATCTTTCACAATTGGAGTTAATCCTCTCAAACCACTGCTTTATCAACTAAGTTTATGGAATATTCTTAATCTTTTGTTGTCATTTCAATAATGTTCACGGTATCTTCACTAAGAATATATTCCATCCCAAGAAACCACTTTCTTTGCTCATCCATTAGAGGCAAGTCCTCTTTCTTTAAGTTTTTTTTTTTTTTTTTTTGAGACAGAGTCTCACTTTGTCACTCTTGATAGGGTACAATGGCATCATAGCTCTTAGCAACCTCAAAGTCTTGGGTCTAAGGGATTCTCTTACCCCAACCTCCTAAGTATCTGAGACTGCAGGCGCCTGTCACAACACTTGGTTATTTTTTAGAGATGGGGTCTTGCTCTTGCTCAGGATGGTCTTGAACTGAGCTCAAGCAATCTACCTGCCTCAGCCTTCCAGAGTACTGGGATTATAGGTGTGAACTACTGCATTGAGATTGCAACATTTTAGTCATACCTTTAGATTTCACTTCTAATTCTAGTTTGCTTGATGTTTTTACCACATATGCAGTGACTTCTTCCACTGAATTCTTGAACTCCCCAAAGTCATCCGTGAGGTTGAAATAAGTTTCTTCTAAACACCTGTTAATGTTGATATTTTGACTTCTTTCTTTGAATTATAAGTGTTCTTTTTTTTTTTTTGAGGCAGAGCCTCAAGCCGTCACCCTAAGTAAAGTGCCGTGGCATCAGTGCTCACAGCAACCTCCAACTGCTGGGCTCAAACGATTCTCCTGCCTCTGCCTCCCAAGTAGCTGAGACTACAGGCACCCGCCACAAAGCCTGGCTATTTTTGGTTGTAGCCGTCATTGTTGTTTGGCAGGCCCTGGCTGGATTCAAACCTGCCAGCTCAGGTGTATGTGGCTGGTGCCTTAGCTGCTTGAGCCATAGGCGCCAAGCCAAGTATAAATGTCTTAATACAATAATTAAGGGAGGTGAAGGCTATGTTAATCAGTTTGATGTAAGCATTCCAAATTGTATATAAAACCAGTACATTGTACCCCATGAATGCATTAATGTACATAGTCATGATTTGATAAAAAAATTAAGAGGAAATTAATTTCTACACTCAACCACTAAAAAGCAAAAAATTAAGAGGAAATTAATTTCTATACTCAACCACTAAAAAGCAAACTACCCAATTTGAAAATGGACAAAAGTAAAGCAGAGACAATTCAGAAAAACTGATATACAGATAGCAAATAAGCACATGGAAATATTAAGAATATAACCTGCTATCAGAAAATGAAAATGAAAGTAACAGTGTGATATCAAAATATACCTGTCAGAAGAGCCAAAATTAAATAATCTGGTAAGAACACTAAATGCTGGTGAGGCTACAAAGATGCTAGATTATGCAGACCCTGGTAATGTGAATATAGAACGGCAGCCACTCTGGAAAACAATTTGGCATTTCTTAAACTAAATCTGCAAATACCACATGACCCAGCAATTTCACTTCTGGGCACTTATCCCAGAGAAATGAGGAATTATGTTCACACAATAACTTGTGCATGGATGTTTATAACAGTTTTACTCACAATAGTCTTATACATAACTCATATGTTCCTCATGAGATAAATGGTTAAACAAACTGTGGAACGTTCATGAGATGGAAATAACTACCTAATAACAGAAAGGAGAGAACTTTTGGTGTACACAACCATCTTGGTGAATCGCCAGAGAATTACGTTTAGTTGAAAAAGAAAAGTGCACCTCAAAAGGCTATATACTGTGTAATTCCATTTATATGTCATTCTGGAAATGACTTATTATAGGTTTACAGGTTATATGTTCAGGGTTAAAAAGATGATAGAGGTAGGGGTGTGTGTGTGTCCTTGTGCTGGTATAGATACTCTTTATCTTGACCATTTCTATATTGAAATTCTGATTGTGGTACCAGCCTAGTTTTAACAATGTATTTCCACTGTGGAACACCAGGTAGAGGGCACATGAGATTTCTCTGAAAGCTGTCTATGAATCTACAATTATCTCAAAATTAAAAGTTTAATTCACAAAAATTTTTACCCTCATAACTAATAACATCTGAGTATTTTGGCAAGCCCTCTGCATGGCCCAGCGACTGGGTAGTAAGTGCTCTCCTACTTTCCTCCCTTCCAGCATAAATACAAGTTGGGAACTTCAAGTTACTTTTAGAGGTTGTTACTCCATTGTTACAACCTATGGCCTTAAATTTAAAAAGACATGCCAGCCTCTGTGAGATGAAATATTCTAGTTCAGTATTATAATTAGGGTTTACCTTAACTTTACCAAATATCGAGGAAACATTAAAGCAACCAGTCTCTTTATTTAACAATTCTTTATCTCAGTTTTATTACCTTTTTATTTCAAGTATCATGTTGTGATAAAATTAGCAGACATTCTGAAGGAATGACAAGAAATGATGATAAACTTCACTAAGCCTTCTCTGAGCTATAGTGTGTTTTTGCTAATTGTTGTGTTTTGGAAAACCTGGGCTGTCCAGATGATGGTGCTAGAACAGTATTCTTAAGTCAAGTGTGAGCCCTGGAAACTCATTCTGGTTCATTCAGAGTCATAGGTGGATCATTATTAAAGACATTTTAAAATGGTTTTTCAAGACCAATCATCACTGCCATCATTTGCATCATCAAATACTTAAGGAAAAGTTCTTAGTCTGCATGGTTTTCACAGCAGCAAAAGGCATCCTTACAAGGCCAAGCACCCTATAGCACAAGGAATTGTTAAGAGAATTTCATTTATTCATGAGGTTTCTATTTAACCTATTAAAGTAACACAATCACAAATAAAGATCATATTAGAATTGTCAGCAAGGTACCTTTAAAACAATGTAATGTTTTTGTTTTTTTTAACGCTAATAAGGAATGTTCATAGCCAAAAGTTCTTTTTATATGCTGTATATAGAAAATTATTTTTAAAGTTATAATCATTAACATGGTGATTACATTAAAATGAATTATAAATAAATTGTTTTCTAGGGCTAATTAAAGTAACACCTTACTAGTAATAAAAGAAAATACATGATGCTCTCACATTTTATACAACAACAGTGAAAAAACAACAAAGATCCAAATAACACTGAGTATAGCCATGATTCTGCTCTGGTTTATGAAGGTAAATTAACCTTGAGAATTTTTAGAATTGGAAAAAATGAAAAAACACCATAAAGAACAGAGAACAAGTAGTAGGATTAGAAGTCTTTTTCTAGAGTTTCCTCAGTTTGTAAAACCTGCTTTATCATGTCTCATCTGTGTATTAAGTCTTATATCAAGCTGAAGAGCTATTAGCAAGAAGAAAGCAAAAAATCAAAAAGAGCAAATAAATTTACTGTGTCCATTTGAACACTATCTTAGAGGTACCAAATTACAACCACCACATCTTATAAAAGTAACCCAGCACAAAACATGAACTTTCCCAACCCTCAGAACCGAAGGAAAATTGATTTCACATTGAGAACTGAGTTCTCATCCCCCCGCCCTCACTCTCTCCCCCCTTCCCCCTACACACACCTGCACCCCTACAGGGAGCATCCCTTCACCCTGTAGCTCCCATTTCATCCTGCCAGGGTTGTCCAACTTTTTGACTACTCAGCACCACATTGAAAAAAGGATTGTCTTGGGCCATATTTTATATACACAAACACTAATGAAAGCTGATGAGCAGAAAAAAAAAAAAACTGTGCATAACTTTCTGTGATATCCACCACCACAGAGCAGTAAAAAGTCCTCATACAATCTTCATGTGGCCACTCCTTCCTACGTGCTAACAGTCACAACACAGCTGTAATTATCACTTTACGTTTTGCATTTATGGAACATTTAACATATTTTAAAGACTTCATAAATGTACATTATTTAATTCTCATAGCACGTGTCTTATTATAGGGCTGAAAATGCTAACCTAGTTCACAGATGTCAGTAAAAGGGAAGTAAATTGTGCTTCTCCCAAAACACAGGGTTCTCCAGAGGATCATGTAAGTGAAAGGAAAAAACACATTTCAGTATTCCATAGTGTACATATACCATAGCTTGTTAATCCATTCCTGGATTGGTGGGCATGTACTAACCTGGATGGAAGTGGAACACATTATTCTTAATAAAGCATCTCAAGAATGGAGAAGCATGAATCCCATGTACTCAAGTTTGATATGAGGACAATTAATGACAATTATTGACACGGTGGGGGTGAAGGAAGGGGA